>VZDJ01007754.1:5687900-5819729 GCA_008694505.1 Cyanoderma ruficeps | reverse complement strand
TATTATTATTAATAATAATAATAACAACAGTAATAAAAATAATAACAATAAAAGCCCCTGGAAATAAAGGTAGTTCAGTGATTTCAGAGAATCTGAAGACAATTTTTTTTTCTTCCTACATGACAGGGTTTTTTTAAACATTTGATAACTTTCTCATTTTTCAGTCCTTGAACACAAAGGAGAGAAATAAATTCCTATATGATTCTGTAGAAGCTTATCTATAAAAAACGTTTGCTACACTTTCTGTAAATTAATGGGACTTGATTCCTTCTTTTTTTTAACAGACCTGTATCCCCATAAAGAAAAAGTATGTAAAAGATTAAAGTAAACTATTCGTTTATGCTGAAAGAAACCCCAAAGAAACAGAAGGGGAAAAAAGGTAAAGATGGAGACGGGGCATGGGAAGAAATGGTATTTGTGATTCAAAAGTAAATATTTTTTCAAATTGTAGCATGACAAATTCCTTCAAGTTTCAATGCAATGCAACTGTGTAATGTAATGCTTATGGAAACAGTAATTTTGGAATATAAACATACAGACAGAGATAACAACTGGTTATTTTATATAGAATGACTTGTCTATGACTCTAAAGTGAAAACTGGAGCATAGAAGGTGATATCAGAGTCCCTAAACGTCCAGGTGCATGATCATATCAGATGCCTCAGGGCTATAGCTGTCAATTACAGTTTTCAGGCAGATGCAAAGTGAGGAGCCAGAGCCAATTTTGGTAACAGCAGAATGAACAAGGTAGGGACCAAAAAGATCTGAAGGCACAAATCCTGCAACCACTGCATAAGCTTGTTTTAATATTGATGCTTTAGGGAATCTACTACAGATATTAGAGATTATATACCTACATTTTTGTACATGAATATTTGGTTTAAATTTCTGCTTTTGTAGTGAAAAAGGTAGTTGCAGTAACTATGGATATATAATGCACATCTGCCTCAGTTAAAGTGCATGTCTGTTCTGTGCATGTGTGTGTGTGTAAAAAACATATTGGAACTAAGTGTGGTCCAACCAATAACTCTTGACTAATACTATGAACTAGAATAAGATTTCTCTTCTGTTTCTACCCTCCCCAGCCTCGATTTGACGTTGTATAATTCACTTTTTAACTTGCATGCAATAAATTGTTAAGAAAACCACATGTATCGTATCATCCAAATAATTTTATTTTCATTAAACTTTTTCTCAGTATATTATACAAATAAGTATGAGTACTGCTAGTGTGATAATATCAGTAAGTTTAATCTTACTTTTTTTTTTCTTTTTTTTTTTTGGTGTGAGTTTCTAACTCGATGTTTAGTGGTATTTATGTGAAGAAAAATATTTACCAGTGTTGCTTATTTCTTTGATCTACTGTCAGCAGATGGAAGAGGCCATGCACACACGATCAACAGAAATTGCAAGAACAGAAGAGAAGCCAATGGTGCTGGAATGGCACTCATGGGGACACTAAACACAAGCCTGAAATTACAAGAGCGATGTTTTCAGAACAGCAGCTTGTGCTTGCAATTTTTTTTTTCTTCCTGGCAACAGTGTCAAAATACTAGCTTTAAAAAAAAAAAAATCCAAGAAGGTTTTGGAACAGTAAAAAACACACTCACAGAGAAATTCTCTCTCTTACTAAATTCAAACTTAAAAAGACTAAAGAGATCATTTACCTATTTTACTTAATTCTTTTTCCATTATTTTTTTTTCTCTAAGCTACAGCTGTATGGATAGCAAAAATTAAAATGAAATGAAAAATGAAAGGAAAATGAAAAGATAATAATAACAGAAATAATTGCTATTAATTCTACTGTGTTAAAAGAAATATGCAAAGGAGAGAGAGAAATTATATTGGTTTGGATCAGTAGGACACAGTTTATATACCCCTTTCTCAGAGAAGAAGTAACATGCTAGAGGTAAATACATGCTTTTTTTTTTTTCCTTGTTCAATCATATGTTAAAAAAATAATGCGTATGAGCACTCATATATTAAAAGGCAATGAAACAGAAAACCAGACAAAAAGTTAACACATTTAAATGTATCTCAGACTATGTTCACTATACATTTATACTTTATATGCGGGAAGGTAACATCTTTCCCTTTGTACAATACATAAAGCAATAACAGCTGTTTTTTTCCTAAAACATACTTTTGTAATTTAGATGATCCCTATCCATATTTTCCCAATGGAGATAATGTCACTTGAAATGTGCCTTGTTCAGAGTCAGGATCTAACTATCTAGAAATACACCATGTACAGCTGTTATGCTCAAATAAACTGTAGGAATAGAGATGTAAATTTCAAAGTTTCTAGACATGGTATGGAGAAACACAAAGCATAAGTTTACTTCTGAGTCTGGAGATATGCAGCTGTCCCTATCCAATAACTAATTATGGTATTAAATGCACTCCCTCTGTCTTTGATAGAGATGTAAAAAAACTATGTTTTCAAGCAGCAGTGCTGTAAGAGATTGAGGGCATGATGGCACCTTTAGTTGGACCTACATACATGTCTGTATTTCTGGATTGTCTGAGGACCAGACTTCCAAATTTATTTGTTTTCTGGTTCTGGTATGTTATTTCTTTGCTGACAAAGGGAGAGAACTTAATAAATTAGGAGTAAACTCTTTCAGTATTTCTGACAGTTTTATAACAACAATATAGTCTAATGACATTTTCAAGATATTTTATATGTGCACCAAACTGTTTTTAAATAATCTGTTATTAATATGATTACTAAGAGGAATCCTTGCACTTTGTGAAGCCTCCACATCCTTGGCAGTCATAAGAAAATAAATGTTCTCTTTTGAGAGAGGTTTCAGTGTGATATGAATGTAAGCAGGAAAATAGTAGCAGGTTACTTGGTTACCTCTGCTGCTACTTATGCCCAAAATATTTTATTACGTGCCAGTTGAAAATAAGTACATCCTAAATCTTGGAAGAACCATCCCTCCCCTCCTTCCCTTAGGGTTTACGTATGAGCTGATGTCATATGGAAAGTCCCTTTGTCTAATTTGGGTCAGCTGGCCTGGTTGTATCCCCTCCCAGTATCTTTCCCACCCCAGCCCCTTGGTGGGGAGGATTACTGGGGAGAGAGGTGCTGCTGTGTCAGCGCTGCTCAGCAGGAGCCAGAGCACTGGGGTGTTACCGGTGCAAAGCACAGCACTGTGAGGGCTGATAAGGCAAAATGAGCTCCATCCCAGCCAGACCCAGCACGCTTGGTTCCTTTGTTCACGTGTAGATGTTTATTTCATTGAAGATTCTCCAAAGGTGATATACACTGATTCTTGCATGTAGATGCAGTATTTAAGAATTATCACTGGGAAATGTTTTCAAGCTGTTTAGCGGCAGCTGTCAAAGGTGATCAAGAGTTCTTCTGATAATGCTCAATTATATTTGTTAGTTGTCATTAGAGGGTGTGTGCACAGCTTTTCTTATACTTTTATCATCAATTGTAAATTACTAGAAAAATTATCCATCCAGAGAAAACCAAACACTTTTTTTCCTCCAGGGATTTTTAAGGCAGCATAGCTTTGAGAGATATAAATACCTCTCTCTATATATATATATATATTTGCAAACCAAAAAGCTATTTTATGTTCCTCCAATTCTTCCATATTTGCCTACATCAATATTTCTAGACCCTGACCTAGCTAGAGGCAGCACATAAAAGCACATAAAAACCCAACATTAATCTGTAGAAAAGAGTTTACTTCTCAGTCACCATCCCAAACCACTGCTATGATGTTAGAGGAACCTGTGGTCTTTGATATGTTGTCATTTTCTGAGGTTTTCCCCTTGAGAAAAGCATCAAAAAAGATGTAGTAGCAAGCAGAATGAGAGGCAGAGAGACATAAAAATAAAAAAGTGTCTTACTTTTGGGGGTCTAGTTCTTGTTCTAGTGGAGATAACAGAGAGCATTGATGCTTCTGATGAAAATATAAAGGAAGGAATGTTCAGGTCTAATTTAATGATGATGAAGCTCAAATGGTATTTGAAATTTTTCAGTGATGAATTTTCGGAAAACTTTGTATAACAAGTATTTCTAGCAAAACCTATAAAGTGTTAGGTGCCATATGATGCTGCATTCAGAGTAATGTAGAGAATTTCATATTTTCAGGTCTTTGTTTAGTACTATTTGTGTTACGTCATAGATGTAATACTTCTGACTCCATATTTCCACTAGACTTGATTTCATAGTTGTGTCCTTTCAGAATATCTTCTTTGATCAAGGTAGAATAAATGCTATGCCCTTAGGTCTATTCAAAGTGTTTTTGTGTCCTTCTACACGGACATTTATCCACATTTTCCCTTTCATCCTACAAATCCTCTTAATGACTCTGTTTCCCCTTTTTTAGAACTTTTAACAGAATTATTTTATAGCTTATTGTAGCTCAGTCCTGCTGTTCACTACAGGTTATCAGGTGCTAGCTCTAATCAACCACACCACACATTGATTCACAAGGCCCTTTTAAATCAATTTCATTATTCATAGTCCACCATAAAGGCTGTCTGTGGCACCTCAAGGGGTCACTCCATAAAATTTTTTCTGAAGAATTTTTCCATTTATCATTCCTCTAAAGAACTTTTAATTAACAAGATTAAGGTAGGATTATGAATCGTTTGTTGTCAATCATGGAGGAAGGAAGAGGAGGATACAAATACTTGTGAATTACTAAATTGCCAAAGCCTGAATCAAAGGCCTGAAAGACCTTATAAGGGGAAGAAATAATAAATCTTTGTTTCATAGGACTGGATTACTTGTATCTGTTTTCTATAATTTAATGATATTTTTAAAACTGCAATTATTGCAATGATAAATAGAAGTTCTGTCTACTTGACATGCTCCATTCCTGCCCACTATGGGATTTATGTGATTTTCAGTTTAATGTGTGTTCTAAGTTTTAATCCCCTCTATGTTTGTAGCAAACATTATTTTTGTCCTCCTTTGATATGGGCTATGATTTGAAATTTGTTAGGCACATAGGTTTAGTGAATTAACTGAGGGTGAAGCATTGCAGAATTAGCTGTTGTAGTTAAGTCATGGGGACCTGGTGTTCTCCTTTACTTGATGCTTTAATATTACAACATGAGACACAAAACATGGAGTAGATATCTGATTTTGAAAATAATAGTAGAAGATGATTAAAGCTGATATTTTCAAAGCTAAAATTAAACAGAATTATCATAAATGGTCCATTGCATGGGGATTTTTTTCACCATTAACAGTGGGGGGGAGAAACCCAAAACCAAACCAAAACCAAAAGGCTAAAGTGATTACTTGTACAAAAGAGATTCTCTAACATTACCAAAACACTAGGTATAACTTTGAAATTTAATTTTTTTTTTTAAAGACAAATCAAACACCTGGGACGAGACAAGAAAATTAAACACATGTGCAATACAGAAGTTGTTAAAAGGGAAAGTAATCAAGAAAATAAGGAAATAGCCAAAGTAAAAATAGATCACTTTAAATCTCTGGGAAAATATTTCTCACCTATGGTGTTTCCTACATGCATAACAAAGTCATTATTATTTGCTTAGCAGATCCCCTCACATACAGCATTATGGAATGGTGAGGATGAAAGAATATTGCTAAATCTCAACTCCATGATATGAAATAACAAGAACTACAGCTGAACTAAAATAGATATTTTTTACACTGAGTTTCATTAAGGAAATTTTAACTAAAAACTTTTCACCCTGAAGAAAGTGCTAAACCAATCCATTTATGCTTATTCCTAAAAATATGTTTATTTCTTAAAAAGTTTGAAATAATAAAGTCAAATGTGCTTCAGTGATACCTATGAGAACTGAATATCTTGCATGTATTTTCAGTTGCCATAATCATTATTTCAAAAAATGTTGGTTCTATGCCAAATAATGCTTTGAACTCTATGGAAAAGCTCAGTACTTCAGTAGGAGCACTCAGTGCCATGTAACACACAATCCAAATGTGTCTGAAAATATGACATTTATCTAAAGGAGTATTTTACAGTCAGGAAACTGAAAAGTGATTTGGGGATAACCTTTAATTGAGTCAGGTATTTATACAAATGTGTAAATGAACAAACATGGCTGCAACTGAAAATTTAATTAATTGCCTATATCTTACCACCTGTAAATGGTGAGAGTGTTACTTCCTTTTTCCTGACATTAGATTGCACTGCTCTTTTGGTTACAAGCTTTTGAGGCTGGAAGAAATTTTCTAGCAGAATGGTGTGTGTAACAAGTATCTAATGTTGGCAACAGTCCCTGGGTTTTGCTATAAATCCAATATGCTTTTCGGATGAAAGGGAATATGTGTTGAACAATTTTAAGTGCATTTTTACTAAGAATTTAATGCAAATCAAAACATTTCCATAAACAATGAAGATCACCAAATGACCGAGTCTGAGAGACTTTATTTGTGTGGTTTTCTTTGTGTGCTTCGCTCTTACACACGATGCAGGATCCTCCCCATCTACTCAACCCTTGTGAGACCCTGCCTGAAGTACTGCATCTGGTATTCCCACCATAGCAAGGACATGGAACTATTGGAGTAAGTCCAGAGTAGAGGCATAAAGTTGATAAGAGGACTGGAGTACCTCTCCTATGAAGACAGGCTGAGACAGCTGGGACAGTCCAACCTGGAGAAGGTTGTGTGGATACCTCATGACAACCTTCCAATATCTGAAGGGGGCCTGTAGGGAAGCCAGAGAGGGACTCTTCATCAGGAGCTGTAGTCATAGGACAAGGAGTAGTAGGGACAACTTAAAAGAGGGCAAATTTAGGTTAGATATTAGGAAGAAATTCTTTACACTGAGGGTGGTGAGACACTGGAACAGGTTGCCCAGGGAGGTTGTGGATGCCCCAAGCCTGGTTGTGTTCAAACCTGGTCCAGTGGGAGGTGTCCCTGGCCTTGGAATGGGGGCTTGGGACAAGCTGGTCTTTAAGGCTCATTCCAACTCCTTAAAATTCTGTGACCAAGGTAGTTCACTGCTTCAGAAACTTTACTTTCTTTTATTTCAACAAAAGGATGCTAACTGAACAATCTTGACAATGTTTGAAGCATATGGGTCATTTGCAATCATGATAGCTTTCATCACTATGACAGGTACCTTGATTACAACAGGACTAGGAAAAATCAAATCTTGCTGGGGAAAAAAAATAGGAAAAAAATAAGAAGTAATAATTTTACTTTCAAATTCTCAGTTTTGAAAGGAGTAAAAAACCCTACAGCACAAAGAAACTGTCTGAACTGTCAACATTTTTAAAATACCCCTTTTCTATTCTGTGTATGGCTGTTTCAGGATGGCAGCTGAAGAGCAGCAATTCTTATGGAAGTTTTTCATGACACTAATAGTGTAATGTCACTTGAATGAAAATAAAGAAATATTAGGTTCAGATTCTGAATCTTTTCTAATTATGAGATTGCCAAGCCAAAGATTTTTGATAGATGCCTGACATTTCTGAGAATAACTCTGATAGTTTTTAGTAGAGATCATATCCTAAATGTATCTTTCTTTGCCTAAGAATACACAACACAAAGCATTAAACTTTTCAAAACAGCTCAAACACTTCAACTAAAGTCTTAAGGCAATAAGTCTAAAAGTAAAAGTACTCTTTTTTTTTTTTGTGTCCTACTATTAGTACATAATTTGGTGTCCATTAGGAATTTTTTGTTTAGTTAAATTTGTTACTACTGTTGCTATTACTTTACTGAACTATGTGTAGTTAAAATACCCCAAATAAAAAAAAAAAAAAAAATAATCAAGACAATAGTTAACATAATACAATATGAAGTGCTGGACCTGCATAAAAAATAAAAAAGAAATTAAAGTAAACATGGTCTTAGAAACACAGAAATATGCAAATGGCTACTACTTAATGCATTAAAATCTGTTTGCATCTGACTGTAATTGCAGGTTTACTTCTCTGAGCATTTTGAATAAGTTTTGATTGTTCTTTCTAATATTCCTATCTAACGCGAAAAATTGCTTAGCCAATACCAAAATGCATGGCTGTGGTCTTCCAGTTTTAGGTAACAGATTCTGAGGTAATAGAGAGTTGGCTGTCAACCAGGCTTCTGAGAAAGAAAATCTCCACAGTTACAAAGTTAGGTCATCTATCAGTTTTCTGAATAAGTCATTCCTCTTTTGGTAAGTATACTACAAAAAATAAAAATAAAAAAAATCAGAACTTGGATCCACAGATACAGCAAGGTCGGTGTTTTACAGTATGGTTTAGCCTTTTCAACATCTTCAATGATACTAAAAGTCTAAATGTATCTGTTTGCAATGTAACTTTTACACATAAACTTGGATGCTTAATTCAATTGCGAAACCCATGTGCAGAACCATTTGAAATACCCTGTGCCATGCAAAACATCAATACAGGACTTGAAAATATCAGATGGAACCTCTTGCTTCGTCCCAAGCTACTACACTCACTAGAGATTAGGTCAATCATCTCCACTAAAAAGTTTGTGTTCTTGCAAGTGAATTGAGTTTTGTAGTCAATGTAGCAAACAAAGTGTAGAGGGATTGTCATCCATCCAAGCAGAGATATCTAATTGAGGGTGAACACTCTGTGTTTCTAGAAATGCACTGACATTTGTTGATGGTGTAACGGCTGGAGTCATTGTAATCCTGCTCAGTGAAACAACCCACTTTACAAAATAAGAAAGAACACATATTTTAAGTTCCAGAGGAGAAAACGAATACAAGACTACATTATCAGTCACATTGTTCTGATAGTTGTTCTTTTGTCTGGATTATCTCTGTTGTACAATGGTAGCAAACAGTACAAAATTTTCCTCCCTACAGTGACCTAATTAAACAGACAGGAGAAAAAAAAAAAGCTAATCCAAAACTGTACATATTGCTGATTAATTTTCTGAGAGGTGGAGAAAGCAGGTGAGCAAATCCTTCTACCATGAATTCAAAGTAAATTTGTTTAACCTAAATGAAATATATATGGGTTTTGTTACAATAAGCACATTCATTGGATAGAGTTAATGATCCAAATGGAAAGGTCAGACACTGGTCTGGACACAGCTTAAAAAAAACAAGTCAGTAATACATATTAGTAGGAAATGGGTAAATACTATGGAAGTTATAGGCTCAGTGGTAAAAAACGTGAAAGGAGCTATGACATTGAAAGCACAAGTGTAACAGGAGGAGAGAGGAAGAATAAAGAAATATGGAGTGACAGCAAGATAAAGATAGCATGGGAGAAGAGCCAAGGGAGAGATGAACCACTAATCACTGTCCAGGGCAATCCCTAATGGCTGCAGGCTGGCGTTCTCCTCCCAAAGAAATCATTGTTCTCCCTGTACAGATCAGTGTAGAGCTTTGGCTTCCCCATCTATCTGCCTTCCCACTGAAGTCAGACACATCAAATCCAACTTGAATATACTCTGCCTGCCTCATCTGCATTATCACATTGATAATCTCCAATAAACTGGGAATAAAAGTCTTATCCTCTCAGACTACAGTCTCATTTTGGTTTTGGATGTGACTTTTAGCATAGCTGGTGCTTCTCTTGGTGATTCATTCCAAACAGATGCAAACCATATCCACCCCATAAGAAAGATTCCTCAGAAATGTCTCTAGGCTTAACTGTGTTGTACATGTCTTGCTGAGAAGTTCTTTTTCATGTGTGGCAATGAGGGAAAGGGACAGGGATAGTGCCAGATGACTGAAAACTTATATGGAAACTGTCAGTGCTTATACTTTCTTTGTCTTTTTTCTTTTGGATTTTTTTTTTGTTGTTGTTGTTGTTTTGTGGTTTTGTGGGGTTTTGTTTTTTAATGTTAGCTTGTGTTTATTTCAATACACAATATTTTTTTAGTGAAGAAAATACTGAAAGGACTCAAATCACATAGTCTGATGCTCATATATTTAAAATACAGTCTTGTGGATGTTTAATGATGTTTAAGAATTGATCCAAGATGATCCAATTGATGAACTTGAATCTTAACCAAATAATGTGACTTCTATAATAGATGGAATAGATAAGTATTTTGTACTTTGTATGCACACTGGGCATCTATATTCTTTTTCCTCTAGATTTATGAAATGAAGGCTTTTATAGCTACAATTCAGTGGAAAATTTTAATGCTCCAGGTAAAAATAAAAGGTGGCTGAATATATTGAAGTATTTATTAACTAAGTCTGGTTCTCTGAGGGTTTGTATCAGCAAGATCCACTGACTGAGCTGAAAAATTTGTTCTGATATATAATGGCACAGGTTTTTTTATCCTGGATAGACCTTCTATGATTTATTTTCAAAGGCTCCTGCAGTCTGACGTTCAAGGTAACAATATTTAAAAGATACAAAGAACTATGAGGTGGTCAATTCTCATTTAAATGAACTACCTCATTCTATCTTTTTCTCTTAATCATAATAAATCATATTTGCTGTTAATATATTTTTTAAAGCACTTAAAAAAAAGGTGTTATTTTATATTTGTGTTGCTTCTTGGCAACAGAAAGTCCACTCTAAATTTCTCTTACCAAGAGATTTTGGTCACATATCTGTGGCCAAACAGATCAAACAAAATGCCATGTTCAGGGTAACACCAAATAACAAAAATTAGCAAGCTTTAGATGAAAGAACTTTGAAACAAGAGTGAAGAAAGGGGTGTTCGGCTTCCTTATATTTTGTAACATCTAAATTCTAATCCAAGAGACAAGATCTAATTAGTCCTTACACTAATTAATGGAAGACAATGTAGCCATGGAGTTTCCTCTTTAGCCTCACTATGTTAGGGTTGATCATAATAAAAATTCCTATGAAATTCTTACTGCTCCTTAATCCTATGATGAGGTGAGAATAGGAGGATGCATGACTGTTGCTCATCTATCTTTCAACAAGAATACTATTCTAAGGCAATTATCCATGTTTTAGCTAGTATTAGCAAAAAAATGTCATGGGAACTTTGTAGGCACTATAATCATGCAGTTGTAAGAGCCTCCACAGTGCTCCTTACAAAACTGTAATTTCATAGCTGCTTTTGGTTGGGATAGAGTTAATTTTCTTCATAGTAGCTGGTACAGTGCTATGTTTTAGATTTGCTTCAAAAGCAGCACACTCAACAGTGTGCTTCATGAATGATAAGTGCAAAGTTTTCCATAAAAATGCCTACCTATAGGCAAAAGAGAAACATCTTAGAGTTTCCTATCTGACATTTCAAACAGTATTTGCTTTAGCATTCAAAATCCTTCTACTCCTACTGCTATTATACAGCCACCTCTGCAGTGCTTAGTCATCCTCAGAAGATGTGAGTGGAAGAGCTTCAAGGGTAGTTTTCTATAGTCTTAGCACTCCAAATGTGCAGATTCCCAACTAGATTTATAATTCTGCTTTAACTAAGTAGATATGCCAGCTCTTAGCACTTTCTGTTTCTAACCTTCTTCTGTCATGTTTTTGTTGTGAAGCATTCATCCTTTGAAATAAATTGCAAGCAGCACATTTAGAGTATCAGGAAGAATAAGCAAACTTTCAGACTTGAAAATAATTGCACCTTCTGACAGGCTTTGATGTCTAGTGTATTTACACCTGTCTTTAATAAAAACATCTAAGTAATAACTACCAAAAATAAGTCTTATTCTTCCTTCTACTCATCATATTCTTTTTGGCACTCTAAATTAATGCACATAATATTCACATTATTTCTCAACTAGGCAAGGTATGCAGGAACAGCAAAAATGTAGAAGTGCAAGATTTTTTTTCTATATTTGAAAAGAAATTTTCAAAAAATAATCAAGAACTTAACAAATAAATCAACATTATGAAACAATGGAGACTACTGCACCTTTACGTAATAAAAAAGAATTACCATGACAAGCCCAGAGCAATAAATGTGGGAGAAATTGTGATAATAGTGTTGATATTAGGTGCTGCCAGAGCTAAAAAAAATCTGAAATTTGAATCAATTGTCCCCACAATAGTCCTATTCTATTACATGTACAGTCAATGAATTGAGCCATACAGTAGCACACATATGCACTTAGAAATGTATGTTCTCTTTTATCTTGTATGAGCACGACACTAGAATAACCATTGTTTCTTGAATCAGACTGATGGAGAACTCTGCCGAGCATTATTCAAGCCTGCTTGAAGATTGTCCTCTGAGGACACCCTTTTCCATTTTTGTGAGGGAGTGAGCTATATATGTTGGTGTGAATATGTCAGACATCCTGCCAAGGACTAGTCAAGAATAGGTTGACTATAAAAGCAGATCTAAAACTCACTGCTCACCCTTTTCAACCATCTACCATATGGTGTAAATTTAAGGGATCTATAGACTAGAAATCAGACTGAAGGAAATTGATAAACCAAGAGCAAAAAAAACAAACCCACTCCATTCCATGGTGAGAAGCATCTTTATGAAGCACAGCTGCGTCAGTTGAGAGGTATGACTCTTCTGACTAAGTGTAAGCATTTGTAGATACCTACATGAGAGCTTATGTTCCTGAGCTTCATCTGCTGCTTAAATCTAGGTTTCTAGCACCATTTTAAGACACTTGGCTAGTTTTTCTAGTTTCTCTTCTGCCTCTTCAACGGTGTGTTTCTGATTTCTCTCTGCCACTCTTGGACAGATGCTCTGGAGACTGTAATGTGTATTAGAATGCATAGGGTTAGACAATTGAATGGACCCTCTGTGTTCTTTTTAGCAGTGTGACAAGATGTAGTTAACCCCAAGAATGCCATTGCTCTTTAACAGTAAAAAAAAAAAAAAAGAAGCAAAGAATGACCAGTTGATACACAGTCACCCTTAGTGGAGATGACAAATTCAGGTCATATGAATTCCTCTCCAGAACCTTTATGAAACCAGAACCTTTTATCCTCCTAAAGGATATAAACTAATGAAAAAAATATGAAATAATGAATTTCAAGAGCTACAAGCTTTTTGTTTTTTTAATATTTAGGTACTCTTAAAGGAAAACAGAACTTCCCTTTTTACAAATGAAATTCTTTATTGTTTATTGAAAAATAACAATCAGCCATAGTCGTAAGCTGTAATGATTTAAATCTAAAAGTGAATTTTGGTGGACTCAGTAACAGACTTTTTTTTTTTACTGTTGTTTTTTCTAAATGCATGTTTAGATACATAATCTGTCATAAATAAAAACATAACAAAATATCATTTACCTAAATAATTTTGTACTATATCTTAGCAGAGATTAATTTGAAACCTTCCAAGAAGCAAAAGTAGTTCAGTTTTGATAAAAGGAAGTTGGTGACTACTGCAGTGAGGAATGTAAGAAGACTTAGAAGGAAAACCTCAGTGTTACAGTCTATTTATAATTTATATACACAGATGGCAAGATAAGTGGTGTGACAAGTAGAAATAATCACTCCGTCATATTCACTAAACATATTCCAACAGATGTGATACTCACAATACATCTTTTCATCATTGTAAGAATGCAATGGAATGGGGTTTTTTAATACTTGACTTGAAGAGAAACTTCCTGACTGGTTTGCATTACAGATTTGTCTTGCACTAAGAACTGAATTTATCTCCTTCTTGATACACTAGCACTTTAAAATTCACATGAATTCTTGTTTTCAGTCTTGCAAATATTGTTCTGTCTTAGATTGCTCCATCATGTGTGTCAATCTCCAGCAGAAGAGAAACCTCTCACTCAGAGTGGTGACTTTTGTATTTGTACATACTGCACTCCAAGCATGTTCTTCACTGTTGCTTGAAGGACACAAAGAAATCATTGTTTGGATTTTTTTCTATAATTTCATTTTCATACATGGGCAACTTTTTTAAAAGCTTCTGGAACTCTTGCATTCAAAGGTTATGTTATTTTAATTTCTTTTTTTTTTTTGAAAGTTATAACAAAGCCTGATTTTTTCTTTTTCTGAAATGTTTTACCAGTAAAATTTAACTTCTTCCAGTTATACCGCACTTGCTGTAATAATAACGAAATTAAAATCCATTTGGTAAAATTAATGCTCTAAGTTAGGCAAATAGTCACTGGATAAAAACTGAAGTAGCTATAACCCAAAGCAATACAGTTGAACCTGAAGGTAACAAAAAACCCTTCAAATTCACTAGGAAAGTCAAATGATTAGCAAAACACACAAGTTTATACTATAGTAATCAGCGGTAATTGTGACAAACTTTGATTTTAGAAAAAGAACAATTTCTTAACATTTATGGTAGATATTTAGAAAGATAGACCTACTTGACTTGATGTTTTCAGTTCTTCAAGTAATTTCACTAAGCTTCATTAAAAAGAAACAAGCAACTTTTCAAAAAGGTCAAGCAGAAATCAAATCTTCTATGGAGTTATGAAACAGTAGCCTCACAGGGAAGAGACTTCAAGAGACTTTTCCTGAATATTACAGTAATATATATAAGAGATGTGAAACATGAGAGGTTTTAGTTTTTAGCTACTTTATACTTTTCAGCCACTCTATAGAAATATTCAGGTGCTATCACAGTGATCAATATCTAGTAAAAATAATGAAAGAAACTGTTATATGCAAGGAAAAGAAATCACAGAAGTCTACATACACACACTTACCTGCCCTTGGCCAGAGTATCATCCCAAGATCTCTCCACAATGCAAACATGGATATTAACCACAAGATAAAGACATTCCTGTTCATATTAGTACTTACTATTATACATTCACCCAGTGGACTATTATTGGCTACCATTGAAATATAGAATAATAGGGTCAGAAGGGACCCGCAAGGATCATCAAAGCCCAACTCCTTGTTGGTCCTGCACAGGACAGCCCCAGGAGTCACATCATGTGCCTGAGTGTTCTCCAACCACTTCTTGAAGTCTCCCAGGCTTGGTCCTGTGACCACTTCTCTGAGGAGCCTGTTCCAGTGCTCAGCCACCCTCTGGGTGAAGAACATTTTTTCTAATATCCAATCTTAACCTGCCTTGACACAACTTCAAGCCATTGCCTTGGATCCTGTCACTGGTCACCACAGAGAAGAGATCAGTGCCTGCCCCTCCTCTTCCCCTCATGAAGAAGTTGAAACTGCAGAAACGTCTCCCCTCAGTCTCCTCCATGCTGAACAGACCAAGCAACCTCATCCTCCCTTGTATATGTCTTCACCATAACCATGTCCCTCCTCTGGATGCTCTCTAATGATTTAATGCCTCTTCTCATATTGTATCACCCAAAACTGCCCCAGCACTTGAGGTGAGGCTGCCCCAGTGCAGAGCAGAGTGGGACAATCTCCTCCCTTGCCTGGCTGGCCATGCTGTGCCTGATGAACCCCAGGACAGGGCTGCCCATCCTGGCTGCCAGGGCACTGCTGACTCATGCACAACTTTTCATCAACGAGGATCCTCAGATCCCTTTCCACAGTCCTGCTTTTCACCATGTCTTTTTCCAGTCTGTACACACATCATATAATTTTATATTATGCTGGTTTTTAACATAACCTATTATAATGTTCTTGTCTTTTTTGCTTCCCAGATTAGGCTTTGAATAAGTAATTTTCTGTACAGGGTACCCACAAAGAGTATGGTAGGTAGTATGAGGCACTGTGCTGCCAGGGGGAAAAAGTGACTGTACAGTGTGATTTACTGAGCTGTGACAATGACCTTTACTGCTGCAAACACATACACAATGCAGCGTGCACTGAGGTATTTTATGAGTATTTTCAGCTGCAGGAGTGGGAAAATTCCACCAGCATGATTATATATTCCTTGATACATAATGGAGGAAAAAGTGTCTCTTTCTCTATCTGTTGCATCGCCAAAAGGTTTCAGAAAGCTTGGACTGTAGAAGGCTATGGGTCAAGTGTCATAAGTATAAAATAGTAAGCATGATATTGCTGCAAGTTCTAAAATATGCTGGTGACTTGGATTTCCATGGAGGA
This sequence comes from Cyanoderma ruficeps, assembly GCA_008694505.1. NCBI lineage: Eukaryota > Metazoa > Chordata > Aves > Passeriformes > Timaliidae > Cyanoderma > Cyanoderma ruficeps. Next base: position 5,803,882 of record VZDJ01007754.1, on the reverse strand, counting down.
TTTACATTTTTATTAGCATCCAGAGAGCCAAACTGCACAATGAGTCTGGCAAACATACCAACTGCTGATAGCCAGTAATTCCAGGAAACAGAAGGCACCTGATGTGATGCTCAAATATTTATTTGCATTTTTGATCTACTTGTTTCTTTTCTGGAACATACTGAAGATGCGCGTCCCCTTGTAAACAGATGAGAATCAAACAATGCTTTGAGTACAACCAGAACTGATGTGTGACAGATGCTTCTTAGTGTCTAGCAGTATATTTTCATCTAAAAGTTTCAGAGAAGCTCTGCTTTTAATGATTGGTATTTTCTATTAAGAAGGTAAATAGCATTAGTCACATCGGGAATAACTGCCTAAAACTCAGTAAACACTATAAAAACAGATCAGTTCAACACTGTCTAAACATATAGGTGATTAAACTTATAAGCATGTGATCATCCCAGAGGCACAAAAGTGACCATTGTAAGTATACTGGCACCCATGCTCTGCCTTTTGATTTACAGAAAGTGAAGTGTATGTGGTAAAACACATGAAGTGCTGAGGGGTGATGGTGACCTTTTATATAAAGCCTGTACCTTGAACACAAAACTTTAAGATTTCCTGTCTCAGTGTTTGTTCTCTTTTTCCTTTCAGAACAACTTGCTTAAATTCCTCAAAGCTGCTGTTAACTTGACAAATAGTTTCTGAAGTAAGATCTGTAACTACTAAACTGTGAACATCTGACTAATTTCATTGTGGCATTAAAAAAGACAGAAACATTACCAAAAAAATCTTCCTTGCTGTGTACAGTTGTTTTTTGAACTAATCCAAAAAGCTTACAGGCATGTAATATTTTAGCTGAATTTCTCAGTTGTCTTTATGTGGGTGGACTAAAAGAAAAAAAAAATGGCTTGTGTCTTTTCATAAATTGGAAGTTCTTCTGCATTTGTTTGAACTGGCTTCAGGATAAAAGCCTTTTTTTTTTTTTTTTTTTTTTTTTNTGTGTGTGAAGAGGGTAATTATGCCAGCAGCGTAGAATATCCTGCTTATACTGGCATTCAACTCCACTTCAGATTTCTGTTCCCAATACCTTTAGTGAATCTTTGGGCCTTTCTGTTAACAACTTGCTTCTCAGTGGGTTAGGAAACGCTTGTCTGTCACAGAGGTCTATCAAGTAGTTTGCCAAACCACGGGCATACTGACAGTTACCATTTACTGATGAGAGATGAATACTGATGCCATAGTTGCCATGGAATAAATACTAAACATGAAACAGCATGATCCTCATCACAACAGGCACATTGAATAGTCCAGTGCTAATGTGATCATATTTCATAGGAAGCCCTTAATTTTCATTGTCAGGTTCCTGTCATAACCTTCCAGATAACATGCCTGTTGTAAACCTTTCTTCTTTCTTTTGTAAACCTGGCCAGTCCTTGGATTTCTGCCATGGCAGGGAGCTGCCAGCCAATGGAACAGATGGATCACACAAGGAACAAGCTCTTCTTTACTGAGATGGATGGTGACTGTATAAGGTGGCAGGGCTAATCAATTTACCTGCACATCCCAGGTTATACACAGCACAGGTGAACATTTAGCAGAATCATATTAATGTTTGTGCAACAAGGAGTCAAGCATAGCAATCTGTGAGTACACACTGAAGTACACACTTTATGAAAGATGTAAGAGTAATATAGAACTCTAATAACTTGTATCTAGATAATTTAAGACAGCTAAACTTTCTAATGCCTCCCTTTATTAAAGTCCTCCTTTACTCCTGACATTTACTTTTCCTGGTTTCAAATTCACACCTCTTTTGACACTGGATTCAATTTCCCAAACCTCATATTGTCCCTGACAGAGGTGCCATCTTCATCTGATCCCTAGTTTCTGGCTGAACATAATGCTTCTACAACAAAAATTCTACACTTGACAAAATGGGAAATTTCATAATACCACAGATTTAAGGTCAAAAAGAACCATTAGATCATCTGATCTCACCTCCTACACAACAGAGGTTATTTCATGCCAGTGTAATTTTGTTTATTTTTTGCAAGTCTACTGTCATTTTGAGGATATTAGCTTAGTTTTTTAATCTTCAACCTTAATTCTACACATCTCCATAATACTTTTTTTAATAAACTTTTCCCTGTGTCAAAACTTTAAAATTACTATTATTTTTCACTAATATTATGAATAAAACAGTAAGTGTAGAATTGTGCTCATTTTTCCGTACAGATTTCAAAGATTCTGGTAATCTACACTACTCTATGATACCTAAAGGACAAAATTGTAATCGATAGAATCTATCCTTGGGTGTTAGTCATAAGGGACATATTGAGAAATAAATAGAAAGAAATCCGCAATTTAAAAGTCAGGAGAAATAAAGCAGCTAATCATTTTTTTTTCTTTCAGTCCACCCACACAATATCTAAAGACGGCTGAGAAATTCAGCTGTAATATTAAATGCCTGTAAGCTTTTTACATGAATTTAAAAACAACTGTGCACAGCAAGAAAAGGTTTTTTTGTATATTTCTATTTTTTTTAATCTTACAATGCAATTAGTCAAATATGCACAACAATGAAGTCACTTGAATGCATACTTATGGAGGGAAATGTGATCTTGAAGCCCTTCATTACTTGTTTATGTATTAATTTCATATCTTCAGAGAAAGAACTTTCATTCTTCCGCAAATTAGTATGTGGTCAGAAATCTTTTCATATTAACATTCTAAGATATAGAAATCAGTTAAAATCATGTTGATGCTTTATGAACTGGTGACCAGTAAAACCCAAATTTGGCTTGTTTCCAACTGTCAAAATATAACATATTGAAAACACTAGCCCAGAAAATGTGTATGGATTTTCTAGAATTAAATCAATATATATGTACACTGTTTGTGCACAAATTGAAGTTCCAAAACAATTTCATATAATAAAGACTATGGGAATAAGTCTTCCATAAACACCATTAGTCTTGAAGCAGGAATAACATCTATCATATCAGGAAGACAGTACAGTAACCTTTGATGACATGGCAAGTTTCAGGAATGTTATGCTTAGGTATAGTGGGTATAGAAAGGCTGTTTTGCGACTATTTAATTCACAGTTTTCTCTCCTGGTCTGGTCAAAAATGGAGAAGACCTGTTTTTTTATCTCAGCTGCAAAAGTTTTGAAACTCTTAATATGCGAATGGTAAAATTATACTTATGCATAATAATTACTGGAGTAGATCATTATTTTCTCATCTATACCCAAGCAGTCATCAAAACCCAAGATCGCACATTCCCAAGCAAGTGGTTCATGTCAGTATTTCAGTTTGACATCAGTCTTCAGGAAGAAGTGTAAGGGAGCAAAAGCCCCACTTCTTTGAAACTGCATAGTCAGTTACAAATATGTAACCATATTTGAGAGATAAGCAAATACATAAATAATTCCAAGGAGGTTTCATGTGTTGAACAGAAACACAGACATCTGATACTTTGATGTCTCCCATTACCTTGTGATTAAGGGGATAAAAAAAGATGCATACAAATTGGCTGCCTAATTCAGAAAACAACTTTTTGCAGACAAGACACATGATCATTTTAAAGATGACTGATGGAAATTCTAAAAGATGAAGACATAGAAAACAATTAGGGAAAAAAAAGAAAAGCAAGGTAAAACACAACAAAATAGAATATTAGTTCCATTTTTTAAAATATTCACATAATTTTTGTTTTTCAAAACATTTTAGTAGATAAAAAAAGAAATCGGTATCTTTTAAAAATCAATAGAAAACACCTTGTTGCGAGAAAGCTTGATAGACTCAACCAATTTTTTACTAGACAACTACTCATAAGTGTGCATGGAAGCAACAAGGGAAAAATACAGCCACAACAGCTTAGGTCAAGGGTTACTGGGATGTAAGTGAAAAACAAACCACTGAATTGCAAATAGAAGGGTCCTTATCATTACAAAGACTAGTGCATCCATGCCATTGTGCACCATCCACTACTTGATTTCCCCAGGGGAATCACTGTTGTTCAGGACACTGGCCAAAGACACTGTTGTCTCAGCACTAAGTTCTATAACCTGGTCTGTCATCCAGGGCAGTCTACCCACCCTGTAATCCACTCCAGTCTACTTCAGAGATCACTTTGGATGTATTGCTCACTCCCTGCTCTTTATGCTGTTACCAGTATACTATATTAAGGTTATAACCATGGGAAGACTATCACTGTAGCAGTTATGAACAGTGTTAAGATAAGATGTAATGCTGAAATAATAGTCCAGAAGCTGACAGCAGCCATCTGACAAAGATGACAGTGGGAGATGTACTTAAGGGGAGCTGTGTGCTTTCAAGATACCCTGTTAGAGGTTGTGCAGTGAGTCATTTTAACATGAATGATGCCTTGATATGCTGTTGTGCACCACTGCTGCAGTTCATTCAGCAACTTCTGTGTCACTTGACAGAAAGAAAAGAGTTGTATCCTCACATACATGATCCTGCACATCTCCCGCTTTTCCATCGAGGTCTCATACATTTTGATCATAATTGCTAATTGATTCTGTTGTTCTATGCCTTCAAAAATGTATCTGAGTATTACCTTCCACTGCTCTACTGTCATTCTCATATTTCGTGTCTTGGGTACGTTAAATTTACACTTTCATCTTCCTAAGTGGGCACTGCTGATATTGGCCATTACCATTATTTCACACACTTGTGGATTGTTCTACCAGGGTTCATATGCACGTAATTATTATGTCACAGTCCTCACAGAGCCACACAAGTTCTTGAGCTTGTTATGGGTGCCTTGCCCATGGGTGGCTATGATATAACCACTGCCTTCACTGGAAGTTTCAAATCCTTGTTGCCTGTTAAATGGCCAGAACTATCTGCCTAGTTTCCAACTGGATGGCTTATTCTTTTCTGCCTAATTTCCCATTGGATGTCTTTTCGGCTTCCTGATAAATGATATTTGGTAAAAGAATATATGTAAAGAATCTAGACATAGATTCAATTACATATTGCCTTATTTATTCATCTTTTATTTCTCATCTTTTTCTCTTCCTGGAAGTGATGACTTCAGTCTATTCTGTATAAGGTTGCTCACATTTTCTTCTTCCTTGTGCATTTTCAATGCCTTGTTTGTATTGACCTCACAGGTTTTATCTACGCTAGGCAATAAAGTGCCTTCAGCCATGCCCTTAAATCTTGAGGTGAAGCTATTGAATTCATCTTATTTTTGGAAACAGTAAATTATTTATTTGCTGTTTTTCTGTTGATATTCAATGGTAATAATTAATCATTTTTGTACTTTATAGAATATACTTATTTTCTCAACTCAATTCCCTTTGGAATATCCTTCAACTTCTGATCCTTAGTGAGAATGCATGCTGCAGTTGCTCAAAACTGTAGTCTTTGCTACATGTCTTGAATATGTGGACAGGTCTGAGAAGTATGGTCTAGTTTTGGGGTCAAGGAGGAGAGAAGAAGGGAAGGAGAGAGGGAAAAGAGAGCAGAGGTGGATGAAACTGACCTTTCACATCCTGTAATTAGAGAGAATGTTTGGAACGAATATATTGAGGTCAAAGAATGTAGCTGCAGAAAAAGGTAGCTTGTACTAGTTTTTCTCTTTTTTCCTGGAACTCCTTGGAAGGTCTCCTTTGTTTCTTTCCAGTGGGGAGAGAAGTTGGGGAGATCTTATCAATGTCTATAAGTACCAGAAGGTAGGGTGCAAAGAGGACGGTGCTAGGTCATTTTCAGTGGTGATGACAGGACCAGAGGCAACGGGTGCAAAGTGAAGTATGGGAGTTTCCCTCTGATCATCTGGTGATACCTTTTCTCATGGTCAGAATGACCAGGTACATGTTGCCCACAGACACTGTGGAGTGTCAATTCTTAAAAATAGTCAAAAGCCTTCTGGACATGGTCACCAGCAACTGCCTCTATGTGACCCTACCTGAGGTGGGGGTTTGGATGAAATGACCTCTAGAAGTCTCTTCTAACCTCAGCTATTCTGTGATATTTAGATCCCTGTGACATAATTACTCAATTAGAAATCTAAAGATGTTTACTTCCAAATTCAAACACTTCACAGTATCATCAGCTATTTTGAGCTAATTGCAGTCAGTTTCAAGTGAATAAAAAAAACCCCAAACCACCTTCAGTATACAGAAGCTTATATAAATCATGTAATATGTATCCTTAATTTGACATTTCATTAACTGCGTACTTCATCATTTGGCATTATGCTAGACAGCCTTAAGACAGTTTTCTGAAAACTCAGAGTTGTTTTCTCCATCATAAAATGTTCCAGTCAGTAGATTTTATGTTTGCTTAATATTTTTATAATTCAGCATTGCACTCCAAATTACAAATAATATTAAAGCAATCAAAACAAGTGTAGTAAAGGGTGAGCTATGCAAGATATTCTGTCTACTGATAGATCACATAATTTTCAAATAATGAAAGCAACAAGATTCATAACATGAAGTTGTTAAATACATTTTATAAGTAAGAAAATATTTAGATTGGATTCAACTTTTTACTACTGTACAAAATAAATCTGATTTACAAATGCATCAAGTCTTCAGCCTGACTGGAAATCAGATTTTTTTTTTAAAATTAGGGTTCAGTAATAATTGAAATAGTTGTTCTCTGCTATTGATTAGTGCTTTCATCAGAGGTTCTTAAAAACTGATTACTGTTGACTAATAGTCTTTTTAGAAAGTTATCTTATTTTACAGATGGAGAAATTATTGTCCACAGTTCTTTTAGTTTTTCTAAGAGTCACACAGAAAATACATGATAATACTAGGAACAAGATCTGGATTGCCTTGGTGAAGGCAATAATTGTATGGTGTAGAAAAATGAAAAAATCCTGTAAACTGTAATTGGGCCAAAATGTCCAGATACAATTGCTAGACTTGAACTTTCACAAAATTAATTTTCTGAGTAGAGGATATTTTGTATTCTTATAGACTGTACATCACAAATCAGAAATTAAATTCTTAAAGGTTTTCAGATTTTTGACAAGAAGCTTGACTGACACGAATTACAAAAAAAAAAGCAAAATATTTATGTTACACATCTTTAGCTAGCTGAAATTGTAAGATTTTTGTTTGCAAAAAACTGGGCTTTTTGATGTCTCTAATAATGACTGTGAAATTTTGCATGAAATCAAATCACTTCAATTCTGCAATGTTAGAACTCTGTTTAATAACAGAATACAAATATTTCTACAGGCACAAAACCAGAAAGAGGTAGTGCATTTCAGTTTTGCAAGCATGATTTTAAGTTAAATATTTGGTATTAGGATATCGATGAGTACAAGACTGTTTAAATGTCACATCATATTTTTTGGGGAGAAAAACAATGTTGATATCTCAAGAGTGCTAACAACAAAATTCATGTCAGATAAAGATCACAGTTGTGATAAAATTATATTTAGAAATATGAATGCAAAAATATTAGTGCATAATCATTTTAAAGACCCACTTTAGGCAGCCTTCAACTGCAGTACATGTCCATTGCAGGACCCTAACTACACAACCATTTTGTTTAGATAGATACCCTCATGCTTTTCATAAAACAATCTCTTTTGTGTCTCTCCTGGTGAGTAAATTGTATAAAAGTGATATAAAAATCATGTTTGTTAATGAATATTTTTCCAGGTTTCCATAGAAATCTCAAATAGAAATGTAAACCAATCAACCTTTTATTCCATCCATCCATCCCAAAACTCCGACAGAAAAGGCACAAAATAAGTGGATTCTGGAGGTGAATAAGGAAAGGAGGCTAGCTTTACTACTCACTTCATCTGATATAACTTTCAAATTATAAATTATTTGGGTTTTACAATGAGGCTGGTTATTTCTGTAATAAAATGTTGATGCTATTAAAAATTGGGAAACTGCATTGATCATATTCTTGATTGGTTCATTTCACTATGTTCTGTAAATACCCTCACTGAAAGTTAAACACATTTAGCATTAAATTTTCAGTGTTCATAATAAAATATAGATCAATAGTGGTTATTATTTGATACCTATAAAATTATTATCTAAAATGTTTATTTCCAGAAAAATATATTTTTACATTATTTAATATTTTGTCCCTATATATCTTTATTTTCTTCTTATTAAAATATAAAATCTTGATAAATTAAAGAAAGATACCTTGGGAAAACAAACTTCTTAATCTCCATAAACTACAATAATTACATTCTAACTAACAAAAAAATCTCTAAATTTCCTGAAATTTTGATATTTTATACTTACTTCTACTGTCAATTAAGAAGGGGTTTTTACAATAAAATAAGTTAACCCTAGCTCTCAAACTGAAACTCTTCAGATTTTCTAGTGACTTAATTCAGAAAGTGGGATTAAAACATCAGAATTCAGGACTTAGTCTTAAATTTTATGTGTTGGAACACACACTTTTATCTTCAACTCTAGTGAAAATGTTCCTGGAATGAAAAATCAGAAGAAGGATCCATGCTCAGAAACAGTCAAGAATACCAAGTGGAATAATAGAAATTATATTGAACGGACTTGGAGAATATTTCTATGCCACTACACGTATTTGTGGTAATCCGTGATCCGATTACTGAGAGCAGATATAATCTCTTTCCCCTCTTTCCATAACTGAAAAATACACATATCTGGAAAAAGTGCATAGAAGAGCAAGTATGGCCAGGGATATGTGGCAAAAGTTAAATAAGATAATTAGATGGAATAAACAAAAATGGACATCTTTGAAACTGTGAATGGCATGAGAAAGACAGATGTTTATCGTCCCTCTCAAAATACAAATGAATGAAACTAGCAGATGTTAGATACAGAATAAACATAAGGAGGAATCTTTTTATAAAATGGAAACTTTTTATAAAATGTATAACTTCTAGCCACAGCATCCTGATGAGTTTAAAAAGCTTGATGGATATTCAAGAGATAATGGATAACTGTGAGCAAAGGAAAACCATCAAGAGATGCTAAAAAGTTAGAAAACTTCGTTGGCAAGTTTCTCACACGCCAACTTGTAGTTGGGAAGATTTCTGAGAAATATCACCAAGAGTTTACCTTATCCTAATACTCTGTTTCTATTATGATCCTATTTTTCTGTTGTAATTCAGGTTTGAGGCAGGATTCTAAGGTAGACAAACCTTTGAACCGACCTCTGATGTCTGTTCTTATGCTATGGTGTTTTCTGATCTTATGATCGAACATTGAGCAGTTTGTTCAACAGTCATACTGAAGATGACACCACCTATCACAGGGGGCATAGAAAGGAAGAGACAAAGATCAAAATTCTCTAGGTTTTCAGTGGTTGTGAGATTTTTTTCAAAAATATTTTTAAAACTTCTTGGGAAATAACCTCATGAAGTTTAAATGCAATGTATAACTTGATGAGTCAAATTCCAGTTTTTAATAAATAACATTTCTAATCAATTCAAAACCTCAAAACACCTTTACAAAAATACTATGTTTTTTGGAAATCATGAAATCTATCCTTCAAATTAGGAAAAAGAGACAGACAAATTTTCAAGAACATGATCACAGAGGAAAATTTAAAATTAAAAAATGGAAAAGTCTTTATTTTAATTAAAATAGAGAACTAACTAACTAACTAACTAAAATACTATTAAAAAAAATGAGACCAACCCAAAACTTTCCTTGAAAAGTCCAAATTACAGATTATAGAAAAATGCAGATCCCCCATACAGTGCAAATCAGATTTAATGGTGACAATATTTTCACTATTTTAAAGTACTTTTGTGCTGTGTGTGGGAAAAGTCTGGGTGTAAAATTACATTGTAATAAAGAGAGATTGCAGTCAGTATAGCTGACTTCCTACACACAATCTAAGGGAGACAAAACTTAGATTGCAGCTCTTTAGTATATTGCTTTGAATAGGTTCTTCCTATTGTGAGAGACTGAAATGTTAAAAGGTAGTGACTCAATCAGTCAGCCATTTACAAAAGCCCCAGGGGCTTTGCTGGGGCCACGTTTGCACCCCCCTAGCTGAGGGGGAGGAGGAGAGGTTTAGGGGTGTGGTAGCAAACCCTCCGGTCTGCACAAGAACAGCCCAGGTGCAGGGGGGTGAGCAGCACTGCTGGAGGAAGACCATGAAAAAACAGAGCCTTGTTTAGCAACAAGCTGGGCGTGAGGCAGATAAAGGAAGAGGCCCTTAAGAAGCAGATCCTACAAAGTGAGATAATGCTTTTTATCGTGCCTGTGGTCTCCCTCCTGGTAAGGCTCAGGTGCAAAACTCCTCGCCAAGGGAGGGTCCTGGGCACTTCCACTAGAACCTGAACCTATCTTAACCCTTTGAACTTCCCCTACCACTGATGCACCAAGACTGAGCCTGTTACTTTGACTAAAGGGCTTCTACCTTGCGAGATGTAGAGTGGTGAGATCTTTTCCCTCTGCTATCTACTCTTATCCTGTTTTTTTCTTCCTTTTTCTTCCTTTCACTTATAGATTTTCTTATGTGATATTTTTACACTTTTATAATGTTATATTTCTACGGATGAAACCAAAATGGCTACATCCTTCCTTTCTATTGCAACCAATTTTTTCTAAAATAAACTTGCCATATACACACACATATATATAAACACTGATCATTCAGGATTATTTTCTACTAATCCTCCCCAAGGGAGCTATTAATAAGAAAGAACCCTCTTCAGGAGCAGGTTGTAACACCAGTCAGATATTTTCACTGGCTGTCCCCAAACTTTAACCTGCCACAATTTTATTAACAAAGAGTGTGACTCCATGATCTGTTAGTGTGAGACCTTCACAGGTGCTGGCTGTTGCTGGCAGTGGGTAACACATTAGGGTAAAAGTGTGGAGACTGTCACGGGGGGTTTCACTTGTGGTGTGTGGCCAGGAACAAGCCCATTGAACAAACCTTCAATCCAGCAGGATGGCTCAGTGAAGAGTCCCCATAGTGGGATGCTGACAGACTGATAGGGCACAAATGTCTTGGTTTTCCTGGGGTGCTGATAGCTTAATCCAACATAAAGGGTTGGAGGAAATACCCCCTTTGCATGTGACACTGTGAAATATGTGGGTTTTTAAATTCCTACTACTGAAATAAAAATTTAAGAAAAATATATTTTGCAAGTTTTGTTTTTGGTTTTTTTTGTTGGGTTTTGGTTTTTTTTTTTTTTGGTGGGTTTTTTTGTTTTTGGGGTTTTTTTTGTGGGATGAGTTGTTTTGGTTTTATTGGGTTTTTTAAATTAATTTGTAAGTCAGGATTGATGCCCTGGTTTAAATGAAAGTTGAATAAATATTATTGTTATAAATGCATATTATAAAATTGGCTTTTCACAAATATTGGAATGGATACTATATGTATAATTGTACTGTATTGTGTTTTGTTAATAGAGTTTAGAAAGGTGATGAATGTATTTTCTGATTGTGACATAGTGTGAATAGTGGAAAGACTGTGTTTTTTCTTTGTGACATCTGAAACTGACCAGGCCAAGAATTATGGGGGAGGGGTCGTCACCTTATGGCCCTGCATGAAGGCTGCTGGATTTCTGGTTTTTTTATCAAAATAAAAACAACCAAAAACCTCAAGAAGAAAATTTATAAGACCCACATTACTAGACAGAGTGGAGCCACCCACAAATAAATCTACCAAATAAGATGATTGAAAGAAAACAGCAATCCTTAAATATCAAAGTCTGAAAGAGTGAAAGGCATGCTGTTGGCTAACTTTATGCCAGGCACCCTCAGCTGAAAAACTTTTGCTTGTTCTGTCTCTTAATTTTCTATTTTTATTTTTTATTAAACTTAGAAATTTTTAAAAGAGAGTGGAACTCATTTTTCACAATATGAAGCAAATAATTTATACCATCAGGGTATAATTTATCCTACCTGTCTTAGACACCTATTTAAGAATGAGATTTTTTTAATTTTAGATGTAATTGCTTGTCTCCATTGGTTGACGAGGAAGTTGGATGACTAGACATTATGGGTGGAATTAATGTCATTTAACTTTATGTATTTATACTGCATATATCTACATATATGTTCCCTCATATATGAGGGAATGTCTAGACACTCTTTCGTAGCAACTGAAGTGATATAAATATTTTCAGGGAAAGCTTATGTGAGAATTTAATCATCTGTACTAGTTTTGGCTGGGATAGAGTTAGTTTTTTTTTTTAGAGGCTAAAGAGGAGTAATGTTTTGGGTTTGAAAATAGCATTGATTACAAAGAGACATTTCGTGATGGCTGAACAGTGCTTACGCTGAATAAAGGCCTTTTCTGCTCCTCACACCACCCCATCAGTGAGGAGTCCAGGAGTGCACAAAATGTTGGAAGCATATCTGGGTGGGACAGCTGACCCCAAATGACCAAAGGGATAGCCTACACCATGTGGCATCAAGGTCAGTGTTCAAAGCTGGGGAAATAAGGAAGGAAAGCGGTGTTCAGAGTGATGTCGTTTGTCCTCCTAAGTAACCATTACTTTTCCTGGAGATGACCAAACACCTGCTTGCTGATGGGAAGTGCTGAATGAATTCCTTATTATGCTTTTCTGTGCATACAGCTTTGCTTTCCCTACTAACCTGTCTTTATCTCAACCTACAAGTTTTCTCACTTTCACTCTTCTGGCTCTTTCCACCATCCTGCTGTGGAGGAGTAAGCGGCTGTGTGGATCTTAGCTGCCTACCAAGGTTAATCCACAATATAATCTATTTTAAAAAGAGATGAATTTCACTTCACTTACTATAAACAGATTCTAGATAATCATCTCAAATGTAGATAACTCCATGCACTAATTTTTCTAAAATCTCCCCTTCTGTAAGAACTGAATGAAATTCCACCCACATTTCTAGAGAGGTAAACTTAGTATTTACTAAAACATTTTCAAGTGGATTAAATGTAACTACACTTGTGACTACAAAAAAAATTATAGATATTATGATTTAAAACAAAATGTCTTGTTTGTGTCCATTCTTTCACCAAACTTATCTCTAACGGACTTGTTACAGAATTCAAAACTTCTCAACCAGTGACACCCACTTCCTCTACTTCAGAGATTTAATTCCTAATGCCTTCTGATACCTTTGAAATCCATGCAATACTCCGGTGCTCCAAATTAATTTTATTCATCATCAATTTTTGTCCTGGAAATTGGCACTGTTCACTGAATTTTGCCACTCCATTTAGTGTATTCTCCTTGTATCTTTTCTTTGAAAGAAAGAGGTCCCACATTTTTTGACACATTGTTATCAATATTTCAGATATTTTTATTGAGAAAAGAGGGGATTTGGGGAGGAAAAGGTTAAATGTGAAAGAATGGTGAGGAGAGAGTAGATTCACTCAAGTGAATCACTCTTGCAGATGGAAATGACAAGGCCTGGAAAATACCAGCGAAGAAAACCATATATTGTGTCTGCCTTTATCCTTGGTCTGTTTTGAGAGGTAGAATTTCTGAGAGGTAGAATATCTGTGAGATAACAGGTGTTTACAGAGACTTGGAGGCCCTCTCCCAGGCTGCTTGAGCTCCCTGGTGGGACAGGCATCAAAGCAGAGATCATAAAAATCACAAGGCAGATCACAGCATGACGGTGAGCTATGCGTGCACAAGCCTTTTATAAATGGGTGCCAACAGCAGCCCTGACACTCGCTGGGATTGAACTGAGCCTGACGAGGCTTGTGTCCTCATTTTGTGTGTCTCAGTCTCCCAGTGCTGTTTCAGGATCCTCCAGCCAGCCAGGCGATTAAATAAATTTACTCTGCATTTCAGCTGTGGGTTTTTGTCACCATCTAGTCACCTGCGTTTGTTGATTTACATAAGGATTTAAAAACACCCAAAAAACCAGCACTCTGTATAGGCCCATAGAATATGAAATTAATCTGTTCTAAATCTAAGATAGATGTTTATGAATTCTTTATAATTTAGTTCATTAGAAGAACACTCATTGCATTTAAAACTGGTTCATAAAGAAGTAGGACTTCTGGATTCACCACAGAGCTAAAATAAAAGCCCACCTTTTTTGATTCCCATTTTTAACACAATAGGAAAAACACTTTGTGTGCACCTGCACCCACACTTAACTGCAAATAGATTCTAGGAGAGCAGATCGGTAACCTAAATTACCATCCTCTTATTTTAAAAATAAAATAAATTTAAGGAATAAATTTACCTCACATATTTAATCTCATATTTTTTTGTTTTAATCATCCTGAGAGACTTCTGAAATTTCTTAAACTGGGATACAATCACTCAGTATTTTCAGTGGAAAGTGATTTTTCATATCATATGTTAATCACAAAGCAAGTGCTTTAAGTGAAGCTATAGCTAATCTAAAGAAACTGTTCTTATAAAAATAATTGTCTTTTAACCCATTATATCTTTGTAAAATACAGCAAGAAAACTACAACAAATCTGTAGGAAAAAAATCACTGTATTTATTTGTCATACTGTGGTATGACATATCATATCTCAGAAACAGGACACAATTTACAGTGTATGGGGAAAAAACACCCTTGTTGTTTAGATAATAACTGTCTACTAATAACATCAGATTGAAGTCCTCTAATATTATGACTTCAAGGCAAAATGTGCATTTAGATTTGGGAAATTCTCTACCTAGAGTGGAAGAAAAACAAAATCCAGGAGAAAAGCAGAACAGTGCATAGTAATTATTTACTGTAAAGCTAAATGAAGCAGAGGGTACCTGCCCTTTCCCACCTGATTACCAGAAAGTCTTCAACAAATTGCAGAGATGACAAAGACAGGCTTGAGGGTGACTGAACTCCTCTGTGTTTTGAGGAGACAAAAGAGAATTGAAGGTTCCCAGTGGGGGAAAAAAGGAAGATAAAGGGTACAGAGATCCTATTAAGAAGACTAAGCAAGTCTTACTAGATAAATAGAGAAAGATGAGTAAGATAGGGTCAATGTCAGAGCTGACAATGAAGAAAAAGCAAGATGACATAGTAAAATAAGAAGAGAAGAAAAAGATATACAAATATGTTTATAAAGCATGGGAAAGAAAAAAGGTATGTGAGGGGTTCCTCCAAGAGGTATATTTATTCAACATGTGAGGTTCTTATTCATTATGTTGGATGTTAGCACTTATGAAGAAATTCAGAAGCATTAAGGCTGAACACTGACAACAAAGGGGTTTTTTTGCCTGAAGCATAAATCATTAACCACAGTAGACAGCAAAACAAAACAAACTATGATTTAGAGAAGTGAAATGTTCTCAAAATTTTGGAAAAAGATCTTTTGTAATCAGTTTAAAAAATTATAGAGAGATGAACAGATTTGGCAGACGGAGAGCATTGTGTTCGTTGCTTCTTTTTTGTTCTGTGTATTTATCATCAAAACTGCTAGATATCCCAATTCTAGGAAATGATTCAGCTTTCAGATGAAGATAAATTATTGTATATGCAGCAGAGAAACAGAATGAATTAAAATGCAAATAAAGGTTCCATGATGAAATATGCTAACTTGACTTCTAAATAATTTGCTTACTATTCAGTCTTTATTCTTTGTAAGAGTGGTTTATTATTTTCTGTTCTCAAAACCTGAAGGCATAGCAATGTTCAGGCATTCTGAAAGAACTAAACAAACTACTGTTAATCTTCTGCTTCAGTGATAATGTCAAATTATTACAATTTAACTGTCTTATCTTAAGAATCTTCTCAACAGAGAGAAGTTAACATTAGGGGTTTGTTTTGTTTGGGTTTTTTTTGGGGGGGGGAGGTTTGGGGTTTTTTGTTNTGGTGGTTTTTTTTTTCCATAGCTTTGAAATTTGGTATTCACCATTTTTCAAATAAAATTAAGAAGAAAATACAAATTATATTTCCCAGAAATGTCTTGAGCTTCAGGTATCATCCTTCCTATCCCTGTTAGGGGCAGAATCTTCATCAGTCACCTGGATAAAGGGATGTAATGCACCATCTGCAATTTTGTGAGCAACATCAAGGGGAGATGATGGTGGGTTGGGTACCAGCTTGCCATTCATGCAGACCTCAACAAAGTGTAAGAATACACCAACAGACACCTCAATAAATTCTGCAGCAGAAAGGATGCAATGTCCTTCCTGAGCCAAAATAACCCCGTGTCTCAGCATAGGCTCAGAGCTGACTGGACTGAGAGCTTTTTTTATAGAAAAGAGCCTGGGAGTCCTCATGTAGAATAAGTTGACCATGAACCAGCAGGGTACTCTGGCAGCAAAAGGACTAACTGGGCTGTTTCAGCAAGAGTATAGCCAACAGGTCAAGGAAATTATTATTCTGCTCTTGACCCTTGTGAGATTGCCCGGAATGGTACATCCAGTTTTGGACCACCAGGTAGAGAGAAAATGTCAGTGAAAGGGAGGGGGACTCCAGCCAATGGATGCCAAGCTACTCAGGGATCTGAAGCATAAAATGTGTGAAGAGGGCCTGACAGGGCAGGACTTTTCCAGACTGAGGAAGAGAAAGATGGGGCAGAGAGCTCATATTATCCTGCATCAAGTTAAACAGGTGCTGTACACCTGATGGAGTCAGAGACTTGTCATACACGCACAGCAAAAGCACTGTGGCTGCAAAAAAGGAAAATTCCTACTGGATACAGTCATTCTTCCCAGTGAGAGGTTAAGCACTGGGACATCTTATTTCAAAAGCTTGCAGAATTTTTGTCTTTGAAGATGTTCAAAACTCACCTAGATAAGGCCTGAGCTAATATTGAAGTTGCTTCTACTTTGAGCAGCATGTGTGACTATGCGACCTTTGGAGGTCTCTTTCAATCTCCTTTCTTATATGATTTTATGATTCTTTCCATTTTCAGTCTACTTCATCACTTTTTCATTAAAGTAACCATTTTGAAAGTCTTATCCATAGGCTCTATATGAGTATGTATGTATGTGTGTGAACCTATGATTATATATATATACATGTACATTATTTGCAGAGACATGATGAGCAGCCATTTAGAGACTTGGACAAGCTGTAGTTCCAAACTCAATTAATTTTTCCTCACACACTAAGGGATAAATTAGCTGTTTAACATTTAAAACCAGTATATATACTTTTAACATATAAGTATGTGAAAAGAAGCAAAGGAAAGTATATCAATTTTAGGATATTGAACTTCTTCCTAAGATATTTAAATAGTTCTTTAGGACCCAGTTCTGATGTCACAACTACATGAAAACAGAGCTATAAAGTCAGGAAAATATAAAGAGGGTGTGAGATTCTGGTTGCTACTTGAAAATGAGGATAAGTGGTATTATTATTTCAGTGTCTTTAACCCTGATCATTGCTTGTCATTCTTTTCTTATCAGTTTGCACAGTTGCTTTCCAAAAAATATTTTTATATGTATATATATATATATATATAAACTGGATGCTGAGAAAGCAGGCCTATTTCCTCCAAAATAATCCAAGATTTCCAAGATTTTTGAGACAAAATGTGAACCAGTCACTTGCCTTGAGGGACTTACCTAAATTTTGGTTTACCTAATTTTTAATATTAATTTAGATGTAGTTTAGTTCCATATAGAATGATAAAGTGAGAGAGTACAGTTTATGCAACCATTTAAAATCTTTTATTGAATTCTTTTTATTAGGCCTTTAATTAGGCTTCTTTTATTAGGTCCAAAACTACATTTGTAAGTTTCAAAGGCTTGTATATTTAATTGCTGTTATTCAAAGTTGAACCTGTGTTAAGTATTTATGTATTCTATTTATATTATATATCCAGCATTTCTTGATTATCTTGTTTGTCATGACTGCTAAAATATATTAAGTTATGTTTAATAAGAAAATAAACCAAAAATATATGTATGAGTGATTATGGAATCAGATAATTTTCAGAGGTATTTAAAATTCTCGTCCAACCATAAAGTAATATAATTTAATGATTATATGATTTCAGAGTGTTTCTGAGTATGATGAAGAATGCATAATTTCAAAAGGTTACAAAAAACCACTACTGTTATCCAGCAATGAAAGAGAAAGCTATTTATTTTTATTAGAACTCTTGAAAAAGTATCAGAAATCATTGTCTGTTTCTTCGTTTTACCATAGAATTGAAGAAAACTTATTAATTTGAACTTTTTAATTTAAAAAAGAAAAAAAAAAAGTGTCTGTAATGACAACGTGTATGCTGAATCTTTGGTGCAAGTCTTGGGTGCAATTCCAAATGGCAAAATTGCTAATAACCCCTGAGAACAGCACCTTGTGCCAGAAATTAAGAACCTGAGCTATAGAGCTGCTGAAGCTATTCTAAAATAACATTGTATCTAGTTGTAAGAGTAATTGTAACTGACCTCAGCTGCTTTGTGCCAGAGTTGCTAGGGCAACTTGTTCCTTGTTAAATCTTTCTGACTTCCCTTGAAAAAATAATTATTCTTTAACTATTTTAGTGATTCAGATTTTTATAAGATCATATATGTTAAGTTTTTTTCAAATTCCGCTAACTCTCTTAGAAAGGGAGAGAGATTTCCTCATCATGGGTCATAAAAGCAGTCAGGTTTTTTGACATTTCCACCTTAAAAAGAAGCAAACACGAGGAAAATGTTCTTTATGCCTCGGATAGCCTGCTGCACATCAGTTTGACAGTGTTCTACAGCTGTTTCAAAAATATGTGTAGACGGGTACTAAGGTACATATTTCTGCAAGTCACAGAGACAACAACAGAAATCTAGACAAAAATTACCGATATTGTTCATGCTATTTACCTTCAGTGAACACAAAGAAGGGCCTTATACCGGAAAAGCTGATTTTAAAAAAAAGTTAGGTTTATATTTTTGCCTTTGATAAAATAAGGTGACGCTAGTATTTACTGTGTTTTCTATAGTTACTTAAAAGATTAGGTCATGAACTATATGCCCTCTAAAGGAAATACTGAATTTCAACATGAAGTAGCATAAGTACATTTACAGCAGGGTAAATTCTGCTGTATTTAACATTGTTTTTATGCTTCCAAAGTGATATATAAGCTCTTTAAAAACAAGTTTGTGTGACTAATGTTCCCTGAGCATTTGTGCTTACAAAATGCATGTACCAAAATTTGTCTATCAAAAGTGTTTGGGTAGTTTTAAACACACCTACACAAAGACCTTGCTAAAATGTACCCCGTGACTCCTTAGTGTTCCTGAAGATAATAACAGGTCCAAACGTGGAATTAGAGACATGTGTTAATACATTTGAATGCAAGCACAGAGTTTCATACACTAGCATATACCTTACAGGAGATGGCATAACAGTGTTTTCAGCTGTCATTTTCCATTTCAAGAATAACAATATATGCAGGGACATAGATTCTAATATAATGCAGATTACTAAAAATCCACAGATTTCAATGTTAGTTTGTGAAAGAATTCTTAGAAAATTCACCTCACATCTGCATTTGAGCATAGGCAAAACAGATGATTGCCTAGGGCAGTGGATGGATGGAAGCAGCAGAAGCACCATGCAGCTGTTTAGATCTTTGCTTATTCCAGTGCCCTGGAAACCCTGTTCAACCACTGCCTTTGCATTTAGAAAAGGGAATGAGTATATGGATTTTATTAGAGATAAATTTCCCCCATTTATTTTCATAGTGATCCATCCCGGCTCATTCTTTTCTGAATAGGAAACTTAGCCTCCGTTTCTGATTATTGGGGCAGCAAAATTTTGTTCTGTCTAACACTGGGAAACTATTGGCAGTTTGTGAGTACTTTGTCCTTTCTTCCATGATGCCAAAGCTGCCCAAAAAACCCCATTGGGTGTAACATATTTCCTATATTTCTGCTAAGAAAGTTTATTCTATTCTTCTACTTAAAAAAATTTGTTGCGAGAGTTAATTCCCCCAAAGGACTGACTCTTTCATAACACAGCTATTAGCACCTTGTCACTAATTTCTGGAATTATATTATTATGCTACCACAACACTTATTTCAATTATCAACTAATTTCCAATTTCATAACATTCTCTTTCACAACAATTTCATAACTCTCTTTCTTTTTTCTTTTTTTTTTTTCCCAGATTCTTTCAGTTATCAGAGGCCTCTGTTTTCCTACTTACTTTCTGTTATTTCTTAGAACTGCATCTTCTTTAAGTCATGGCATTGCAAACTGTATGATTTGATTTACATAGGCCCAAACAAAATATGCATTTAAGCACATAGATAATTTTAGGCACTGGTACGGTCCCACACAAACCTAAGAGATCATTCACAAGGGTAGATCATTGCTACAATAGCAATTGCACCTTTGAGCAAGATTATTGCAAAAAATACAGTGAAGAGTTAAGCCACTCTGAGAAATTTATAAAAATGCTCAAGTTATTTAATGTCTCAAAGCCAGATCTGTGAAATATTTTGATTCAGACCGCATGCCCTGGAGGCTGATGCTCACTAAGTGTCAGACTTTATTTTGTCAAGGTAATTATCCACTTGTTTTACAACACTGCCTGAGTATGATTATTGTTACCTATGGACTATTTTGTCTTGCAATGACTAAATGGTGTTGTAGCAAAAATTGCCAAAGGTTCTAAAAAAAGCATCTTCTAAGGCAATGTGAGGGGGAAAAAATTACAATTTTTTTTCTTTTTAATCACATTTCTAGGACTTGTTATTTCAAGTTCGTCCTTGCATTCAAAGGTCAGTGGCTCTGCTTTCCTTGAGTTATTCAAGGATTTCACAATGCCCTAGATACATATGGTGCTCGTGTTATCTGGTCACATGAAAAATATCAGAAGTTAACCGAGCCCAGGTAATTTCTTATGCAAATGAATTATAATTTCTTGTTCACACTCAATTAGATACAAAGGCATTAACAACAAAAAGTTTTGTGAAAAGATTCAAAGTTAAAACAAATAATCTCAAAAAATACAAAGTGAAATGCATAGAAATACTTTGACATGAGTATTGGTCACATGATGTGATGATCACAGCTACTGAGCACCAAATAAAACAGAAACAAAGCCTTTGTCCCTCCAAACAGACATGAGTTTACATCTCTTAGAATCTATTTGGTTTTCTCAGGTTTTATACCCATATGTATAGAATTTAGTAGACTTTTTACTAAGCTGTTTACGAAAAAGAGGAGAATGGGGCTGGAGATAAGGGCCATGACTGGCCCAGACATTGACAAAAGCCAGGTTAGCCCACATTACAGGATTCCCCAGTCTAGTGCAACCATTTAACATTAAGTTTACACCAGTCCCTCCAGTTTCAATGGGAGCCACACAAGAAGGAATGAAGCTGAAGATCTTCACCTAGTACACAGTGTTCATGCAGACTTGGTGATGGATACACCCTGCAGCAGAGCTTCTCCCTACCTTCAATACATGCAGCTGGAGTACAGGGTTTCCTCTCTGTTCTACAACAAGGTAAAATAAGCAGCAAAGTGGCTACCTGAATGGATACAAATTAGGGTACTTAAGTGATAATTTTCCAAGTTCCAAATTGAGAATGCATTAGTGTATTCCAATACAGGGAAAAATTTGGAATAATAATAATATAGTATAATATAGGGAAATACTGTTGGAAGAAACAATGTGAAATAGAATTCAAAAATAAGAAACAAATTGAAAAACTACTGTTTTTTAGTAAAATGGAATTAACTACTAATTCCACCCATGCAGAAATGGCTTAAATAGTTGAAGAAATTACAGTAAAAATCCACAGCAGAGAACAATTTACTGCTTTACTCAGTATGCAGCTACTGGTAGCTGAGATACAGAGCAAAATATCTTAACTACGGGTGAGTATGGATAAATTTCAGATGACAGCAGGGGTCTTCACATGTGGAAAGATATTCCCACTATGTTGGGGAGTTTCCATAAGGCAGAAATGTACAGGTGCTGCAGCATTAGAGCAAGGGTATACCCTGACAATGGAAATCTTGAGACTGTAAATAACCCACCAATAAATGGAGATCTGAAGACCTATGAGCTGGGCAAGAAAAATTTGAGGATGACAAAAAGAATGAAGAACAAGAATCTGATGTACCATATATATATATGTATGAAATATAAAGAAAATTTGAATTTAACATGGATTTGGAGACCGGTGAATGTGGAACCAGGCATGGAGTCAGTACACAAGCAAGTAAAATAAAACTATGCAGATCCTAGAATGAAAACAAAGACACCATCAATATCATATGCCTCTTGGTGAAGAGCTCGGGATATAGGTGACTCACTGTAGTCACTCCTGCAACTGAAGCCAAGGGCAGCAAAAGGATGAGCAAAATACCAGAAAAAGGACTGGATATTAATATTTGCATTTTTTTTCTAATTTAACTTTCCTGCAATAAATAGATATGGACTACTAATAAATCTTTGTTTAGCATGTTAATATTTCAGTTGCACTAAGAAACTCTTGGGGTTTTTTATAATATTAACTGTGTTTGCGTTTTGCCTATAGCAAGATTCGGAGTATAACATGAAAGAAGATTTGTTCCCTAATCTCTAAGACCTCACTTTTTATTGCTTCAACTAAAAATTTTGTAAACACTATGCTGAATTAATGCATAAGTTTTTTCACAAAAAAAAAAATCAAAAGTTTGCAAAGAACTTCTTGGGGTTAGAGTGTGAGCTGAGCATAGTCTGCTCAGTTTCCTTTTCAGTAGAAGTGAGCCTCCATCTGGATGTCTTGCTACCTCATTTTTCAGTGCGTGCCTCATTTTTCTGATAACAGAAACTGAAGATTGTATCTAGGACACCTGCTGATGTCAGTGTTCTTAATAGAAAAAAGTTAATATTTATTATAGTGGCATTTGATATGAATTTAATATAAAGTATCAAAAATACAGAGAAAGAACCAACTAAAATAACAGACTCATTTGAGGTACAGTTTTACAGGTTCTCTTGGTTGTAATACCCTCTGTGTAGAAAGAAAGAGATAAGAGAATCAAGGACTGCCAAGTCAAAAAATGAAATATTATAATGAATGTTGATGCTTCATTGTGGAGCAATGAACCATCTATCACTCATCCTGGCATTGAAGCATGACTATGCTTGATAGTTTCATTCTCTGTACATTGTTTAACACCAGTCCAGGCAAATTTGTTACTCTCAGATAGGCAGTCCTATCAAACATTTGGAATAGTCTGAACCTTCTTTTAGAAACAAAACTATAATAAAAGGTCTAATTAGAAGTCTTTAAATAAGAACTGCTAGTTAAAAACTTTTTCAAGGAAAAAGTAAATAAAGAAAAAGGATTAATAAGGAAAACACATTCTAGGTCTGTTTACAAATATGGCAAAGACAGGAATAGATTTACTCTTGTGGCTAAGTTCTAAATAAGTTGATCTGTTAGATTTCTTGGTTAATTATACTTCTTCTGTGAAATCTCTCCAGGGAGGAAGCCTGGATTGTGAAATCATGTAAATCCAATCAATTATCCTGAGGGGTGCTCATATGCTAGATTTCCCTCATTACTCCTATTAAGCCTGTATTTATTCCCAAGGTAAGGCAAGGTATCTCTTAAGAAAAGGTCTTTTATCACTTGATCTAGAAAGAACCAAGAGACTTGATAAATGCATTTTATCTTATGATTGCACTTTTTAACTCCTGTTCTTAGCTTTTTTATTCCCTCTAAATGCATCTTGAAAGAATTGTTCAAATCAGACTCCATAGAAGTTATTTTTCCTTGAATATTGTATCATATTGTAAATCTCCAGGTTGGCCTTGAGTACTTTGTTTTTGGAAGATTTAATCTTATTTTTTTGATCCATCTTTTTTTTTTTTTCCTCTCAAGGCAAACTTCTAAAAACAAGTTCCATGTAGAATTCTGTTAATTATTTCATTTCTTCTCAGTGTGTTGAAAAGCTGAAAGTTCTCATTTTTTAAATTCAGACTGGTGGTCCTGGCTCTTGAACTGGATGTGGTTCAGAAATAACTCAAACCCAAGTCCCATAGAACGACTGTCTAATGTGACTAGGATTGTGATTTACTGACACAGGCACATTTAGGGAAATCTAATAGAGGGAATTGACCTGCAGGGCCTAGGAAAGCCAGTGTTATTGAGTCACTATCAGATTTAGTTGCACATTCAATATAACTCTCCATAAATTAAATTGCTGAAGCTTGTGGGATATACATTATCTATCTATCTATCTATCTATCTATCTATCTNCCTATCTAAATAGGAATGGATTTGGAACCACTCACTCTGCAGTGGGATTAGCCGCATTAATTGTGGGCATCTCTCTTGATAATAGCTGGCCCTAGTAGAGAGTTGGAGCAGCTTCCAAGCCAGAAAGGAAGATGATAACTGTACAGTATGGATAGCCAGGGGTTTAGTCATCATATTCATTCATCATCCTTTCTTTGTGTAACAGTAAAGCCTTATCTGTCGCCCATCATCCAGGCACACATTTCACCCTCCTTCAGGTAATGCTGTTCTGTAAAACTTGTCCTTTGGGGCTCAGTAATCAAAAGATTTATAGCATGTCTTATGGATAGGCCTTAATTACTCTTAATCACCTCTTTTTTCCTCTAAAAGTACAAGAGACATCAGGTTAGCTATAATTTTACACATGAATTTCTTAAAAAAGAAACACCACAAGGCTGCAAGATAAAGTCACTTTCCAGTCATCCCCTTTAGTTAGGTTTCAAGCTTCCAGAACAATACTTGCATTGAAAAACACATGGATTCTAACTTGGCCAGTTCCTGGAGTGCTGTGGTCATGAATTTCAATGCCTAAAATTATTCCTAATTATTCTTACCTTTGTATTAGATTTTACACACAAAGAAAGACACCTTTCTTTTCAGAAAGGTCAGTTTCACTAAAAAAAACACCAAAGGATAGTATAGGGACATATGATCCTGCATTTTCAGAAAAAAGGGATAAGAATTTATCTTCTGGTGTTCTGTATTACTGTGGCTTTATTTTTATCTCTTCATTTATCTCTTCATTTTTATCTCTTCATTCTATGCCTGTAGAAGTAGCAGGAAAAAAAGGACTGAACCAAAAATGTTCAAAGGAGAATAAAATGAAGAATCCACTCTCCTATCCAGAACAAATAGAATACACATGTTTCACCTGTAATGAAACAAAACAAGACAAAACTTATGTGTTTAACCGATAGCTACACAAACATTATTTATGGAATAGCAACATATATTCTTGTAAATGCAGCATTCCAGAATATACTACAGAGGGGTAACCAGCTGTGGTGGTCCAGTGTGTCTCGGGCCCCCTGTCCCGCGTTGCCTGGCCAGCCCTGACACTGGCTGCAGTGAAGGTACGGTTCAGTATCCTGAGATACGTCCCCGATCCTGTGGGTCCTTGCCGCAGAGGCAGCATGAGCAATGGTGAGGAATAAAGGAAGGACTCTGATAGGGAACTTCTGCTGGAGTTTATTGAGGCCCACGTGGGACCATGTGTCCACCAGAGTGTCTGCCCACGAGAGCCCAGATCTGCCTCGTGTAACACCTTGAGTATGGGGGTGGAGAAAAGGGGAAGGGTACAGTGGGGAACCACTCAGGGGTGTGGAGGGGGTGACCCTGTACATAAATGACAATCAATAGAACAAATCAATAATGCAAGGGAGGGAACTCCTTGGATCCTGGCCAATCATTCAATGCTCTCCCTGGAACTTCCAAACACAGGGTGAGGCCCCGAAGTGACTGACAGGACTCGAGGGTTCCTTAACTAATGATTGACACACAACTATAACTCAGGGGAAACCATGAGGGGTTAAACATGGGGTACATGGAACAAGCCATTACAACTTGTAAGAAACAGTATAAAAGCAAGGAATGAATACATACAGAAAACTGATAAAACCAGAAAACACACCACTAAAAGCAGTGGTGCTTATTGCAAGATAATATAGTTACAAATTGAAATGGCAGAAGTTGGTGTAACAAACCTCTAAGAATCAAGACCAGCAACTGAGATTTTTACGGTGTAGTATGCAGTGCTGGAAAAGTTGGCCAAACGTTTATTTTAAAGCTGACCTTTTCTGTTTTATTACAGTTTGAACAGATGCATAAATGACTAGATTCCTTAGATAGTTTAAAACAGAGTACCTCTTATAAGGCTCAGAATCACATCTTTGTGGGTTTTTAATATTTCACTTGGAACCAAGAAAAATTTAAGTGTTTCAGCAGTTTCACCTGCTTTTCAATTGCTCAGTCTCATAAATAAATAAATAAATAAATAAATAAATAAATAAATAAATAAATAAATAAATAAATAAAAAATCAATTCATTATGCCAGTCAGAATAGCTGAAAAAATGTTACATCAATCCCTGTGAACTGAATTCATTGTTTTAAAGCTTTATATTCTGATAAAGGTTAGTCTGTGTTTAGAGATATGCATTCAGCTGTTCTTATTAGAGTTGTATCATTTAATTTTAATTTTATTCTGACAAATGAGAGAAGTGACACAGCAATATTATTTATTGATCTGTATTCAGTAAACGTGTAAGTATAACATATAATACAAGGTCAGCTTAGCTTTAGATATAATAATTTGCCACAGAAAAAATTGCAAATATTAAATTTTAGGTGCAGTGAAGGGATCAACATTCAGAATTATTCTCATTCTCATTCAAAACATTGCAGGTAATAGAGCAAATCATAAACCATGTATATGCAACATTTATTTTTGTACTCTCTTTTCAACTATTCCTGAATCCTATCATCAGAGTTGTATTCATTAACTCAGACAGACCTTTAACACCAGTGTCAAGATTACAGTTCTGTGCATGAGGTTTTTTCCCATTAGTTATTGTAGGGAATTGAATGATATTTCCATTTCTGGAATTGAAATAAATTGAAGCTGTATGTTTAATATTGTAAATAAGGTGGATTTTTTTCTTTAAACATATATCAGAAAACAGTTGCACAAAGGATGTGAGAGAGCAGTGCAGCTCCAAAATGCACTAAATGCATATTAGATTTTGTGTCTGTGGACTATTTTGACTTATGAGAAAGTGTAACTAAGAATTAAATTTACATGTCCAGTTGTTTGAGAAAACCTTTAAGAATATGGCACTAAGCTGACATATCACTGGACCTGTGAAGATGAAATTACAAGTCCAACTTTTACCCTGAAGGGCTTGTGCTGCTGCCTAACTCAATTTAAAATTCCAGGTACCTAAACAACTGCTCTCATTTTTCCTAAAATCAGTTTGGCATTAAAGTTTGCCTTGTTCCTCTTGAAAAAATATACCATGTTCAGATATATTTAGGAAGAAAGGTGAGATGTAGAACTAACACATATGTTCCTAGGTATTTTAATTAGCTCAAAATGATTTCTGAAACTCTCAGAGGCAGAAGTAGCCTGTGTAGATACCTAACTGATGAAGTCAGTTAAGCAACTGTTTTGATGGAGTTTGAGTTAACTGACTGGTAGAAATATAGAAGATAAAGTCTAGGCTTTATGGAGAATTCAGTTCCCCTGATGAATGATAGTAATAAAAGTATTTGGAGTACTGTTAGAAATATCCTAAATTATGGATTCAGTGGGAGGTGTTTTGCTTGTTTGGTTGTTGGATTTGTGGTTTATTTGTGGTTTATTTGGAACACGCTAGAATCTAATATATCCAACTGTGCTATGGGAGGAAAGTCAGTAGAATGTGGGAAATAAATCCAAATTAAACAGAAGAGAATAATTTCAAAACTAATAAACTGCTCAGCACTAGAGCTGATTGTCCCAATACCAAAGCCATTGGTGCTACCACCCATTTTTTTTGTTGAGTATTTATTCACCTATATTCATAATGCAAAGGTCATGGGTTTGATCTCTGTATGGGTTATTCAGCTCAGAGTTGGACCTGATGAGACTTATGGGTCCCTTCCAACTCAGAAGATTCTGGGATTCTGCAATCCTGTAAGCTAAGAAGAGTCACTAGGAAAAAAAAAAAAAAAAAGCCACAACCCACGTGCAGCCTGTCTTGTACAATCTGGGACATCCAGACTTTAGTTAACATCAGAATAGAATAGACTCATGATGCGGAAAAGCCTTTATTCAGAGGAAGTAAAGCATTTTCAGAGAGTGCAAATTAAAGCACAGATTTATTTTAAGAAAATACATGATCTATGCTTCTCTCTATATATTTCCATACTGATTGTTATTTCCTCTATGTAGACTGTCACAACTGTCAAATGTCACCAATCAGATGGGCTGTCTGATTACCTGCTAGCCTTTTTTAAATGCTGCATTTTCTTTAGAATGATCACTGATTATAATAGTTATAATAATAGTTGACTAAATATTAAGCCCTTCATAACTACATTGTAAATACTTTATATTCTGTTCTTTAGCCAATTAAATATAGTATTTTCACCCAAGTAAGGGAGATGAGGGGAAAAGTAGAAAATTTAAAATATTGAAGGATAATATTTTTGGCAGAAGAGGCTTTTTTTTGTTTCATAAGTACTATATTTCATAGGATTTTTGATTATTTCTTAACCAAGAAGCAAATGATCAGAGAATCAAAATGACATTTAAAATATTAATTATTTTAATTTTAATTTTTTTTAAAAAAAAATTTATTTACAATTTCAGTTTTAGACTATCATTCTTGTGCTTCTGTACTCTCATGAGAAAAACACAAGAGAATCCAGGGAATATTAATAGTGGGATACCCAGTGTATTCAAATAAAAAATTGTAAGGCAAAATAAACACTGTTGTTCTTCAGACCATAATATATCAGGGCAACTCAAAGAGACTGAGTACTTTTGTTCAGATTATGTAGATGTTGAAAAAATTTAGCCAAGGTGAGGGGGGAGGTGAAACATTTTATATCTTAAAAAAGAAGCAATTCTGAAATCTGATCCATTTTGAAGGAAAAAAATAAGTGTTGAAGATAAAAAATTTGCATGTAATGAATCCTTAAAATTTCGCCCTAATATATTCACACTGCTTTCATTCCCTGATCAAAATACATTACTTGAAGCACATAAAATATTCTGAACACAAACTGCTAAACCCAGCCCTCATTAGACACAGTGTATCTCCACACATCATTTGGATTTTTGGTGTCTGCCCAACTTATGGATTCATGATAAAATATGTCTAAAACCAAAATATGTCTTTTTTCCTGAAAGAAAAAAAGGTACCACCCAAAACTCCTGGAACTTTTTTGATATCGATATTTTCTAAGAATTATCTTGTACAAATTCCTGTTCAAAAGTGTATAAAAATGCAGAATAACAATCATTTATCCAGAATGGGCAGAAGAATGCAAAGGAAAAAATAATACCTCCGCATGCAAACAATATACCTGTAAACATGCAGGTGATTTAGTTCTTTCCTATCTAGGAGAAAATACTTGATTATTGAGTGATTAAATCCTTTATTATCTAGGAGAAAATACTTGATAATATCACTGTCAAGTACAATGAATGCTGGCATAATCTCAAAAGTCAGAGACATTCAACTGTCAGCTACCTGCAAGAATTTTCTCAGGGGACTAATTAAGCAAGTAAAACAATTGCCATGATGGAGCACAATAATGTATCTGATCTCCCACACCACATGCACTATAGTGCATGAATTAATTTGCTAAAATTATTCTGATTGGTTTTTTTTTATATTGGCCAATCCCTTTAAAAAAAAAAACAGTTAGTAATCATCTTAAATATCAACATAATAAATAAGCTTATAAATAAGCTTCAGAAAATTCTAAATTAGAAACATAGGAAAACATTTTTTCCCTGATGTTTGATAGTGTTCTATTTTATTTTGAGGGGTGGTTTGGGAAAAAAAAAAGAGTATTAGTGGTATTTATAGAATAGAATAAAGACTTCCCTCCTTCTTGAAGCACAAGACCATAATAAAACTTCAGAAAACAGAACTTATTTTCAATTTATATTTAAAGAATTCACAAGAAAATCAAGTAAACATGGATTTTAGGTGATTAATTCCTAATTATATTGATTTCATTCCATGCTTATAAAGTTTATTAAATGTTTATAATGCATTGTGTTTAACATGACTAGCTTTGCATCCAATTCTCTGAATAAGTAGTTCAATATTAGAGAATCTAGTACTACATGTAAATTTACCTAGACTACTTCTGTCAATATTCTGCAGCATTAGTAACATTTAACTAATTTAATAAATACAGGAAAACTATTTCAATTTTCTAAAAGTCTATATATTTTTCACATTTTTATTATATTTACATTAACTCTATGTAAATGTGATCTCTTTGTGCATAGTGATCTAATGTTCCTTTGGCAGTCAATAATTTTGATTTTTCTATTTTTCAGTTGTTTAATTTTCTTCCTATTTATATCTATCCCCACCTTGGTTTTGGCTAGGATACAGTTAATCTCAGTAGCTGGTACAGTGCTGTGTTTTGGATTCAATATGAGAATAACATTCATGACAGACTGATATTTTGGTTGTTGCTAAGCAGTGCTTTCCCTAAATCAGAGTTTTTCTGTGTCTCATGCTCCGCCAGCGAGAAAATGGACAAAAAGCCAGGAGGAAGCAGAGCTGGGACAGACAACCTGAGCTGGCCGAAGTTTTATTCCACACCATACAAAGTCATATTCAGTACATAAAGCAGGGGAGATGACCTGAGGGGCCAGTCAGGGTTTGGGGATAGGGTTTGGTGTCAGTGAGTGGTGAGCAACTGTATTGTGCATCACTTAGTTTGACTTTTCAATTTATTTATATCATTATTATTTACTGACATAATTATAAGTTACTTTGTTTCAATTATTAAACTGGTTTTGTCTCAACCTAGAAGTTTTACTTTTGATTCTCTGCCCCATATCACCAGAAAAGGATGGGAGGGGTGGGCTGGAGTGTGAACATGTGGGTCCACGTTGCTTAGTTGCCAGTTGGTTTGTCTTTTTATTTGTTACTAATGATAAATAAGTCAATAAATAAGTCAACTGATTAATTTTGCCTAACTCCAAATCTTATCCTTATTGTCTATAAATTTCTCCTTACAAGTCAGGTCTTGAATTTGGTTCTAGTCCAGATCTCTTTACACTTTTAGCTTGGATCTGAATTGGACCTGCTAGGAAGCTTCAGCCACCATTGTGTGTGTTTCATGTAGGCTTATCCCAAGGCTTCAGCTAGTAAAGAGAAGACAGGAGAAAGTGACAATATTGGGATTTTCAATCCAAGTGAGTAGACTGAAGAGGGACTGGTGCAAACCAGGGAAATACTTCAGTAATGGAACAGGGAGCCACTCACAAATCATTGAATGGCTAGAGAAGATATGGATTAGGATGCCAGCTCAGTTCTTTAAAGAGCTGGATTATAGGCAGGGGTAGCTATCATAGGGAGAGGTAACAGGTAAAACTGCTATTGACTTTCCTATATCACCCCATCAGATGGCTGGAAGAACTATGGATGTGACCTAGAAAAAAGATTGTCTGAACCCCCTAAAATTTCTATTCATATTCCACCTTCTCAGGCATTGTAAATTAAGCCTTAGTAGTCTTGAGCCACCTCAGTATGAGTACAAAAAACAGTTTGTCATGACACACCTGTGTCACCGTGACATAGGCCATGTATTCAACCTTTGAATAATAACTTTCTTTTTCAAGTTGTGCTTCAAACTTTTGTGAAAGATCTGATCACTATTTCCTGCTATTTCCTTTGGCTTCATGACTAATATCAGGCAATCAATGACATGCCGGTTCTCATGGAAATTCAAGATATCCCAGGAGAGTGCTTAATCAGCTTTGCCTCAGGTGGAATACTTGAAAGTAGTCTGTCTAAATAATCTTTCATCAAGGTAGTTTTCCTGCAGGACTCTGTGTGTTTCAGCATCAGGAAGACACTAGCTGATAAATAGTGAACAACAGTACTATAAAGGTCTTCTCCTTGAACATATATTTCTCTATATGTAGAGAAATTCTAGATGTAATTCATCTACTCTTAGGGCTTTTAATAAATTAAAAATATTCTTTCTGGGAGGAGTATCTAAATGCATTCACATGATTAAGGTACACATGAGAAACAGTAATTACTAAAATCAAAAATTTTCCAGTATTCAGAATGTCTGTGCACCACACTGAAGTGATCCAGAAGGAATCACTGGAGGATTTTCCACTGAAGGAAAATCCAGAAAAAGGTCCGCTTGAGACTAATATGTCTGAATGTTCGTGAACTTTGGAATATATTTTTATGGTTATTACTAATACTATTTTAGATTCCTTATTATTATTTTAGATGAATATATGAAGGCAATTCTTTGTGTATATCACTGGTAATTTACCAGATATCTTCCTTTTTATTTCAACCTGCTCCCATCTGCTGGTTAGTACAATTTCTGCTCTCTACTTTTTTTGTAGAACTCAATTTTTTGTGCCAATAATCTCTTCTTAAAATGTTGTTTTCCGATCTGCCAGACATCTTTAATTTTAAAACCAATCACAAAATATTGGTAAATAATTCAGCAAGTGATTGTTGATCACACATATGTAAAAAGTTAAAAATCAGCCTATCTTGAATTTGGGGAGTGAGTATAAAAATACGCCAATTACTTTGAATACACAACATGTAACTGTTCCTATAATATAACAGCTTCTTCATATAAATTCTTCCTCAGAAGCAAGAGAAAGGATGAGAGAAAAGGAAGACACGTGTAGGATTGGGTGAAGGAAGGGTTTCAGTTACTATGGTGATAATGAGAATATCCAGGCAAAATGTCACTTAAGGAGGTGCTGCCGAATGACTGGGTATTGTGCAATTCAGCAAGTAGAAATATCTTTGCATTTTTGAAAAAAAAATTTTCAAACCTGCGCAACAGAAAACATACTTGAAATTGTCAGCATCTAGATCAAAAGTACTGAAGCAATTGTGAGAGGTTTTTTCCTTACTTTAAAGCTTAGCTGAGCCCCATTCACTGACATCTGAGTATTCATGTCAGAAGGTTGTGAGAGCACCACCATTTTGTCTGACCTCTCTTGTTTTTACTCTCTCACCTGAATTCTGTGTATTTTTCTGTTTCAGCACAGCAAAAATAAACTTAGAAAAGAGAAAGAGTTGTGTATGTCTTCATATATAAAAGACTGGAATGAAGATTAAAAGACAGAGAAAAAAAATCATGGAATTACAAAATTACATAATCGTTTGGGTTGGATGGGGCCTTTAAAGGTCGTCTGGTCTAATCCACCTGCAATGAGCAGGACATCTCTGACTAGATCAGGTTGCTCAGACTGCTGTCTAGCCTGACCATGAATACTTCTAGTGATGGGGTATTTACAACTTTGCTGGGCAAGCTGGCAAAGCCAATTATTAAGTAGAGATTGATGTTATTCATCCATACCAAAGACCATGGGCAAACCTCCTTTGCTCAACCTTGAGGAGTAACCTTGAGGGGTACCCCCACTCAAGGGAGAAATCTCTAGGCATGCAATATGAGAAGGGATACATTAAGAGACTAAAACGCAGGAAGTTCCACCTCTCAGTGAGGAGAGCTGCTTTTCACTGAATGTGGCAGAGCACTGGAACAGACTGCCCAGGGTGGTCATGTAGTTTCCCTCTCTGGGGACATTTGAAAGCCAGCTGGATGTCTTTCTTGTATAACCTCCTCTAGGTGATACTGCCTTGACAGAGGGTTTGGACTAAATAATCTCCAGATACCTTCCATAAAGATGAGAAAGATGAATGCTATCTGATGCCAGCAGACCTGGTGCTATGAAGACAACCCTAGCATTGAAATTCCCCTAATTGTGGTGGTGACACTAGCTGTGGAGTTATATATTAATAGACTGGGTCTATCCGAGAATATACGTGCAAAACTAAAAGGTACAGAAAAATCATGCTATAAAGAAAGTAAAAAGAGGACTAAGTCATAGAATTTTAAGACATAGAGTGAAAATGAGACAATAAAATGTGCCAAGTAGTAACAAGAAGTGATTAGGCAAGAAATGTTGAATAAGGAAAATATTGAAATAATAAAGAAAAGGTTTAAAAAACAGAAGCCTGACAAAAAGTATAAGATTAACTTTGAAGATGATGAAGAGATTTAGAAAATAGTAGGTTGATCCAAAGGGCAGAGAAAACAGAAGATTAAATTAGTTTTCTTGCTTATTTCTTGGTAGGGAGAGAAGAAAGATAGTAAGAGGTCAAAGAAGCATGGGGGCAAAGCAAGTAAAAGCATGGAACACCAAAAGGCAGCAATGCTGTCAGCAGACTGAATGGAAAGGCTGAGATATTGTAAAGAGACAAGTGGCAGGAATTTGTATCAGTGTAGATACTGGTGAAGGAACAGTTGAAAGAAAATAAAAGTTGTAAGTCTGTCAGACAAACCACAGCTACTGACAGCAGTGAATAGGTAACTGAGCAAAGAGATTTGAAGCAAAAGCTGGAGAGCTACTTTTTGAGCTTTTCAATGTACAAGCTCTTATTTCCTTGTATAAACACAATATTTCTTGCTTTCTAGGTTTTTCTGGAAGTAGTTAATCTGTCTGGCATTATAAGGTAATGTTCACCAGTTAGGTAGAAGCAGCTATTTAATTTTAAGTGTCTGGGTTATTAGTATATTCACTAGGTGTACCCTTAGCTTAGGAGTTTTTTATTTATCTACTTACTTAAAATTCTGGTAATGTATTCTGTGATGTATTTTTAATATTATTAAAGTAGAAATGTTTTAATGTATACTCATAAATAATGGCTATTTTAGAAAAAATAATTAAGACCTATGGGTTGGATTAATCAACTCCTATTCAAGTTTAGAGGCAATCCTATCATTCTAATAGAATACTAAGGTTGAATAGAAATTCTCTACCCCTTTTAATTGGCTTATGAATCACAATTAGTACTATGAACAGCTCATAAGTGCTACTTTGTAATCCTTGTCCAGTCCATGTCATAAAAGTATACTAGTCTCTATTATGAAATACCTATTAAAAAGCTCAATATTACTTCAATTCTTCCACAGATCTAGTCTTCTCAACAGGCTAGGGATTCCAAATCTTATTTCTTTTCAGACAGAACTGAGGAACAAAAAAGGAATAAAACAATGCAATACTGGCCAAAATAAGGAATAGGAAACAAGAAAATGAATAAGTTCTTAAAATATTACTTTGTTTCTGTGGATGTAAAAAGGAATATTTATTTATACCAAAAGTGAAATTAAATGAAATAAAATTGTTCTATTTTAATATAAAATTATCTACCTGCTTATAGCTGCCCTCTAAATATAATACACTTAATGCATATGCTTTCATATTCTTGACCAGTAACTCAAATGATATATTATATTATTGTCAGATTTTTATTACATATTTTTTAATTCTGTAGTCAGAGGGGCCTTAATCTGACTTTGGAAGTCTCATCCTTAAAACAAGGAAAGTGAACATAACCTTCAAAACACATTAGCAGTCAATTACTTCAATATAGCAAACTATATTATCTATAATATAGATATAGTAAACAAAATCAAAAAACAAAAATCAAAAATTGGCAATTTTTTTAAGGTTAAAAATAGACTTGCACTTACCAAAATGAAGCAATGAGAACCTGGCAAAACAGATACTGAAGTTTTTGTTATTTTGAAAGATTTGTATTTCTAAATAATTCTTTAATCTCATTGCTTCTTAATAAGTGTTCATCTCATGTCACTTTTTTCTGGCATCTGGAGCTCAATTCAGTTACCTGCAGGTAATGACAAATGCCAGCTAACATGGGCAAGTGAATGAAGCCTTAGGCACACAATATTTCTAATGTAGCATATGTAGATATTAACCAGATAGTTCTAAACTAGAGATAATTGTTAGCACCGTCAATGAAACGGCCATATTTGGAAAATCATTCATGATATGTATGGTCTAAAATGCTGAACAATGTTCCTCCTAAAAATATTTGTATCCTTCTCATTCCTTCTGTAAAAAGATAAAGGCAATGATGGTACAAAGGTGTTGCAGTTTAAGGGGAGATAGTGCAGAGAGTAGAGGGACTCAGACAGGAGAACATTTCAATCTCATGTATATGTGAAATTTTATGAATTACAATTATTTCCTATTCTTTGAGAAAGATGGCAAAGTCCAAGAAAGAAACATCGTTGTAATTGTTCTTAGCACAAATTCCTTATCCTATTGGGAAGGTCGTGCAGTCTAGGATAATTCTTGTTTTTGCTGCTGATATACCTGATGCAACAAAACCCACTTGGATCTTCATCTGGCAAGGGCCATGGGTTTCTATAGATAAATCAGCAGCAAAAGGAAGACCTAGAAAATATAAGTTTGTTACTAAGTGGTGCAGAGTGCATGGTAACAAAGGACATGGAAAAGGCTGAGAAATTCAATATCTCCTTTATCATGGTCTTTTCTGTTAAGACTGGCTTTCAGTGATCCCTGGTTCCTGAGACCTGCGGAAAAGTCTGAATTTGGAAAGTTTTACCATTTCAATAAACTTGACACATAAATCTATGGGATTTGGCAATATGTACCCACAAGCACTGAAGGAGCTGACATCACCCAGCTGATACCATGATAAGGCTACTTGTGATTATGCAGGAAAAGTAATGGCAACATGTCTACTTAATAAGCTGGTTTCAGAAGACAAAGAAAAAAAAAATGTCCCTCCTGTCTTCCAGAGGGTCGAGAAGGAAGATCCAGGGAACTACAAGTGAGTCAACCACATTCCAGAAGATTATTATCATATCACAATCCAGCCTTTGAAAGAAAGAGAGGAGGGGTACAGTTTAACACAACCTAAGCAACCACGTGTTAAAGAATCACATTCAGCTCCAAGATGTAGAGCCCTTAATGTTGATGGTTGAACGTAACTGTTTATATATGAATTATGTACTTGACCTTTCTTAATATTCAATGGTGATGTCGCCAACATAGCCAATGAAGACTCAATATCAGTACCTATGTTGTCCCTATATCTACAAAAATAATTTTAAGGATCTAAGTTTTGCAACTATATCTGACACATGTGAGATAAGAGATAAGAGAAAAAGATATTTCTAGACTTATGATTGTTTACAAAGAATTAAATGGATTTTTTTTTCTTAAGTGCTATTTTCTATCTCTGAAATCAGTGCAAAAATACTGTTTACACTATTAGCATAGTTGAAAAATGTAAAGCTCTGAAAGTTATATGATAAATTTGTCGTATATTAAGAATAATTCAGGGGCTTTTTTACATTATGTCTTCTTTGTCCTTTCCTCCTCTTATATTAAATGTTACTTTACTAGTAACTCTGGTTATGAGTACATGTGTTGCCTAGAAAACAAGCATATTCAAACAATTACCAGCTCCAAATCCAGCTACAAATATTTGACTGAACTGTAATTGTTGGAATGAGTATGCTTGTGGGAAAAAAATACTAGACGAAACAAGTATGTTCAAATTGAAGTTGACTGTTTTTTTTCTTTAAATTTATTAGGAAAACTATGTGCATTTAAAATATCTGAGTGGTCCAACTATTTAGCTCTTTTAATCATACTTGAAATAATTAGAAACTCAAAATCATCTTTTACCTGTTAACAGTAGCCAGAGTTCTTGTATCATTTCTAGTGCAGCTGCAAAAGTGCATGTACAGGACATGAAAAATTTACTAAGAGTATAATGACTAACTATTATTCAGTGGATTAATTTACAAAATATCAATGATCATCTAGCTGGTTTTTTGCACTTAGAGTTCCCTATAGATTTCAATGATATACCTTGAAATTTGCTTTCCAGTGTAACAGCTACAGTACAATACCTACAGGATTGAGGGATTGGCTTTTGAATGTTAGAATAGGTCAAGCAGTGAGTCACCCACAGATAAATATTAAAAGATAGTAAGAAAAAAAGAAAAAGGAAGTTCAAGAAGTTTATAAAAAGCAACAAGTTTTTTTTGCATTTCTCCATTATAAAATAAGTGAAACTTAACCAAAAAACATAAGAATGGCAGTTTAAAAATATTTATATGATGATTGTATCTTGTTTTATAGAGAAGATTAAAAAATGGAGAATTAGCACTAACAAATCTTATTGTATTTATAGAAAGTTTGAGTTTGTTTTTTTTTCAGAAGAAGAGAAAGAACTTTTTCAGTTTATTTCTTTTCAGAAGATAGACAAAATTTGTGCTAGAGAATAAATCATAAACTTTCCCTGTTTTTTTAAATCTCTAGTGTGAAACACTCAAAGCAATTTACAAATTTTAGCTGAATCTGTCAAGTTGCTTCATATATGAGGAAATAAAAAAGTATTAATATGTTTTTTATATTACTTTATTATTATTTTTCATTAAAATGTATATTTTCAAAACCTTTTGATCAGATATTTCATTAGAGCAAAAACATGGCGTGATATGCTCAAGGAAAGTAAGAGCTAAGGAAGAATGTGGAAGTATTTGATATCATTTCTGTTTAGTTCAAAATTTCGTGATCAGGGTGAGTCTCCGGGTTGTAGGAAACCATTTGGTTTAAGCTCCATTTTCCATTCCATCTAACTGAAATCACTGTTCTTACTGAGCATTGCATATGGCACTAGTTAGCAGGATATTCTGAAGTGCAAGGCTTTCAATCATATTTTGAAAGCTCTTCCTCTTTTGTAAAGCTAGCCATTTACTGATTAAACTAAGGACCAGAATCAAATGATAAGGCTCCTCTCAGACCTCTTCAGTGTATGTCTCTACAGGTGAGCTTGTCTTTCTATGCTCCTTCTCTGCTCAGTGAAGAGAAATAAGCACTTCTAGGGCACGATTCATTTCATCCTAAAGTAGGTGTCAGAAATAGGTCAGGTGGATTTCTCCCTAAATAGTGCCTCTTTTTCTCTATTGACTATAAAGAGAACCCAGGGTGACTAGCTCAGCTGTATGGTAGACAACTAACACAAGATAAAATTCATACTGCACAGGATGTGTCAGCAAGTAATACTACAAGAGTTCAGATATTTAGTAATGGATGACCTAGTTTATGGATACACTTAGGGACTAGGACTCCATTTTTCTGCATTGCTATCATCCCATTCTTCCTTTTCAGGAAGAAAGATAACTAGTTCTTGTCAAGACTCAAGCAACCTTCTATTAGTCTTGAATTATTCAGTATCTTAGATGAGTATCTCTTCATGGAAAATATATGCAGAACTGCTTTTCATATTACTTTCATTATTCTGTCATGATCTGTAACACAGTGAGCAGAATTAAATGATAATCAGAAGATATATGTCTGATAATGTGAAAGGTTTGTATCTCAAAGTGCATGAAAAAGTCTCTTGAATACCAGCAAATATTAAAATATTGATATGAAGTATAAGAGCATTCTTATAAATAAAATTATTTCAATTAACATTCTGAAAATACTTAGAAAAAATACTTCTACATAACACCTAGATAATAAATTTTCTTCCAACATATGAAGAACAACTTCAAGTTAGATCTATACCAGAGATTTCACTCTTCATGAAATGTGGAATCAATCTGCACAGGGAGCAAGTCTAATGCTTGGGATTTTCTGAATATATTCAAGTCATGTCTGCCAATTGCAGAATTAGCCCAACATATACCGAATCAGACCTTCTATGCATATATACCTGAACTATGCATGTGCAGCAGGATTGTTGTGAAGCTGTGTACTAGGATTTCTGGTCAAGAAAATATCAGCTGTCTTTGCTGAACAGATTTAATCCAGATTGTGTTGGATAAACGTGTTCCAAAACTTCCAGCGTTGGTTTATCTGACTTAATTTCAGGCCAGCTGAGTAAAAACACTGACTCCTATCTTGAAGTTATGATTTTGTGAGTTAAAGTTCAAACTAAAGTAAAAATATAGCTAGAATAAAATTTCAAATATATAAATCTCTAAGGGCAATATCAAGACAAAAAAAAAAAAANNNAAAAAAAAAAAAAGCTGGAATCCTTTGAGATCTGCACAAGCCTCAGGTTAGGCAAACTAAATTATTTCTAAATCACCACAATAAAGTCACTACTTTTATACTGTAGCTCACCATTTCTTTAACAAAGAGCCAGAAACTTAGCTCTCTTTCCAAAGTAGGGAATCAACTTACTGTTCTTGTACACCATTGCCTCAGTTTCATTCAGTATTTTAATTATCAGCGGGTGATTCTCCCTTGTGCTTAACCACTTGAGATCCTTTTGCTTTTTTGGATCTCTGCCTATAGCATTATAAAAGAAAAAGGCAAAACCACTTTCTCTGCCTTCCTACATGATGGTCATGCTGAGCTGTGAAATCATCCAGCAGAGATTTACTCACTTACCAGCTTTACAAGTGAGCTAAAGAGGAAGCATTAAAAATGTTTCATAACCTTCTGTCTGCTAGTATTCCTGTGCTTTCTGCCAATAAAAGCTAGAGACAGAGAAGAAAAATTAAAGTGTCCAATTTGATATTTTCTTTAAAGAATATAGTGAGAGAAAATCTGTCTGTCTCCTGCAATTTTAGTTCGTCTGTAGCCGAGGATTTCTTTTGGCATAAATATTAAAGATGAATGCTTGTGTTTTCTGTATCTGCATTTCTTACATAGGTTAGCTACAAGAATAAAATAAAATATCTGTTTCCTAGATACACAACACCATTGAAATGCAATGCTTTTGTACAGTAGAGGCAGATTGGCAATGGGCAGATTACAGGTGGAAGAAAATAAAGCACTGCTTTCATTTTAGACAAAAAAACATTGACCCTTACAGTAAATGACCCATTAGCCTCAAGATAACTGAGTGTTCATACTTGATTGGTTTGAGAGTCTTCCCTTTTTATATCTGGATTTTTTAAATCAAATTATGATTTTCAAGGTAATGAATTGTAACTGTAGCTGCAAACAGAATGAGAGATGAAATTATTAAGCTTTTGATTTACGCTCTGTTGCTGACACCATCCTCTTACACAGACTTAAGCACAAATTATAACAAATCAAAGACTTATTAAGGAGGCTTTCAGTGAAAAAAAATCCATTAAGAAAGAATATGTAAAATTAGACAATTCAGTGGCTAAAAAGAATCTAGAGCAGAGATTTAAATAGAGGATTGAGCCATTTGAAATCTAATTGTTAGGTGGCTTTTGGACTATACAATTTCAGAAGGAATATTTTTTGTAAATAAATGCCTAATTACACCATCCAATATTGAACATGAATCAGCAGTGCCCTGGCAGCCAGGAGGGCCAACCCTGTCCTGTGGTTCACCAAGCACAGCATCACCAGCTGG
The DNA here is from genome assembly GCA_008694505.1 of Cyanoderma ruficeps. Lineage (NCBI taxonomy): Eukaryota > Metazoa > Chordata > Aves > Passeriformes > Timaliidae > Cyanoderma > Cyanoderma ruficeps. The sequence goes on along the minus strand of VZDJ01007754.1, from coordinate 5,762,873 downwards.
ACAAGGGAGGGGATTGTCCCCTCTGCTCTGCATGGGTGCAGACTCTTGTCAAGGGCTGTGTGCAGTTTTGGGTGCCACAACACAAAAGACACAATAAACTATTAGGGAGGGTCCAAAGGATGGCCATTGAGGATGAAGGGCCTCGAGGGGAAGGCACATGAGGAGCAGCTGAGCTCACTTGGTCTGTTTCTTCACCCAGAGGGTGTTTGGACACTGGAACAGATTCCCCAGGGAAATGGTCACAGCACTAACATGGCAGAGGTCAAGAAGTGTTTGAGCAATGCCCTTGGGAACATCGTGTGACTCTTGGGAATGGTGCTTTGCAGAACTAGGAGTTGTACTCGATGCTTCTTGGAGGTGTCTTCCAAACCAGCATATTCTGGGATTCTGTGATTGTAAAAATGAAGAATGTTAACCTAAATAAATGGATTATCATATAATTTTATGAAAAAAAGGAAAGGAGCTTTTAATTTTAACATGCTCATGATAGGATCTTCTACAGAGTACTTTTATATGAAACTTCCTAAATCTTAATGTTCTGAAACAAACGAGAGGCCACAGATTTTATCAACACAGCAAACACTGATGTCAAGTTGCTGCAAGTGTGAAGTAGACAGCATTCAGTAGTAATGTTAATTAAATTTCTTTCTACCCAAACACAGATGAAAACAAAAGGCTTTCAAAGTCAAAAGTTTTGAATGTTGAGTGGGAGGTCTGTGAATTTCTACTCGTATTGGAGCCACAGCTTTGTTACATGGGCATACAAGAATCTTAACAGTTATGCGGGTTTTAAAGTTATTCACTTGAACGCAGTCCATCTGAAGTACAGAGAAAAATAAGGTACCTCTGTACCCATCTGGAGACACACTTCAGAAAGGCCAGTATAACCTTGAAAGAGTAATTCAATAGTATATTGATCCATTTTATGCATGAAATGTACTAATGGGAACAAGACAAAACTAAAAAACACAAGGATTCACAGGGTACTTCAAAAATGTTTAACTTTTCAGACTGCTCAAAAGCGTTTTGCAAAACTTTTACTCTCTAAGTACAGTTGGAGTATCAAGAAAAGTATGAACTGTCAAAGAGAGACATTGGCTAGACACAATTTCTCAGTCAAAAATAATATCTTAAGAACTATCCAGAAAAAAGAAGTAATAGAAAATAGTGTAGTATATGCTGAGATGTCCTGTGTTCTCATTGTGACAAGCTACTCATAGAGGCAGGCAGCAAATCAAATGCTTGCCATAAATTCTGATTAGATTTGAGATGTGTCTCTTTGTGTTACTTAGACTAGCTTTTTGGATAACTTTATGGTTTGCTTCAAATTCTTAATCCCTGACTGTACACATTGCATGAAAACTAATTCATATTAGGACTCTGTTCTTGACCAGTGCCTGTGACTCCTTCAAAGAGGAAACTCATACTTACCTTATAAAAAATTCTTAACTGGATATATTGGAAAGCACTCTGTCAAGTCTAGACCCATCTTCCCAGCACAGAAAATAATAATTAAAAAAAAAAGTAGAGAGTCTTGATTATTGAAATCAAATATCCCTATTTGTCCTTAGGGCACACCTTGTTATTCAAGGTCTGTCTTTGGGGTCACTATTGCAGATGTCAGCACAATTAAGGGCAGACAAACATTATGTATTTCTATCTAATTTTGAAACGGGAAAGACATCAGTAGCCAAAGGTAGCTTTATTTTTCTTTCAAAGGAAAATGTGAACGAGACTACGTTAAAAAACATACAGCTTTCAAAAACTAAAGGTATCTTTGGCCACATCTTCTTAACTCACTATCTGGTATCAGAAGTGAATCTAAATCTCCTGTATTTTCTGACAAAGTAACAAATACAAATGTCTGGGATATGGTACAAAATCTGTTGTTTTTTTTTCATTTCTTTACTTTAGAACATACTTCCCTCTTACATAGATTGAATATTAGACTACTGATTTTTTCTTGAAAACAAAGTTGAATACTGAGTAAGGAATATTTTTTCATTTCATTGTCATAAGAAAATTTCAAGAACTCTTTTATTTGGGTCTTGTCAGCTACTGAAGAGACATTAAAGAAAATTCCCTTCGTAGTCCTCTATATGCTCCTCAAATACATTGGTTAGCAAGGCTTTGGCAAGCTGCTGCCTGAAGGTCACAAAAGAAATTTTTCCTTATTTCTACTATTATAAGGAAAGAAAAAAGATGAAAGCAACTATTCAGAAGGTGGATAATGAATGCAGACATAGATTTCATTCTACCACGTAACCTGTAGTCTGTTTGATACACAGAAATTTGTACTGTATGAACTGCAGCTCAAAAACTTCTTTACACTAGTGATAAACAGAGCTCCTGGTCACATGTTCTTGATTATATTCACAAACAAATCAATCAGATTTGTGTTACTCTCAAATCTAGAAATTCTCTTGGATTCATCTACGTGTTGCAATGACCATGTACTAGGTTAGAATTTTCTTCTGGGGAAGGCAACCAAGTTTTACCATATGGGAACAATAAATCATAGAGGAGGCAAAGGGTGTTTGACAAACCAACAGAGGAAGAGAAAATGCAAGACATCAATGAATCCAATTTGCAATTTTTAATCTTTTTTTATTAGAGGTATAAGCAAGAGATTGAAACCACTGCTTTCTGACTATTTTCTTCATAGTGTCGAAAAGTTGGAAATATATCCAACAACTTAAGTATGTAAGCAATATTTCACCAAGAATTGTTGTTCAGTCCAGAAGTCCACATGCTCAGGATGCTCACAAACTGAAATGATGATGGAAATTGTGATGTTAAATCATCAGAAAGATCTATCTAGATTTTTTAAATTCTATCTTTCTCTCAGGAACTACTCTTGCCTATTGGGGCTGCAAACTCCAAGACAGTGTTTTGATTTCTTACATTTTAATAGTTCCTGCAGTAAAAAATTGTTTCTTGACCTTCTTCCATTTTCTGACACAGTGAAAAATTATTTAGGCCATTGCCCTTAAGTTGCTGCTACTAGGCTGTGCACATGGCTTCCTTGAGAGCTTTAATTTGAATGTAATTCTCTGTCCAGTAAGATGTTGTATCAAATTATATGATTTTTGATAACAATTCTAACACAAGCAATTTACAAGATTGATTCTTTCAGCTTGAGAATCAACATGTCACACAGTAATAAAGCAAAGGGACAAATCAGAAAGCAGACTGGATGTGTTATACACTGGCAGCACACACGAAAAGTATTTCACTTTGAAAATATGTTCTTTTAAAACTGTCCTTTGGGAACATTTGAAAAGTGCTTGAAGATTTCTCTCTTGCCTGCATCTGATTTAGAATTAATGCTAAAACTTTTTCTGAGTCAAATTCAGGCAAGAGCCGAGAGAAGCCTGAGGAATAAAAGAAAAATGGCAAAACATCATTTCATCATTTCGGATATAGATGTTGTTGATTAAATACTGATGCCTTAAAGCTTGCATGGTTTAAAAGCTTACACCAGCTTCAAAATTTCTCTTCTGTTTACTCACAGGACCATGGCATGCTTGATGCAATATAGTAATTTCATAAAATTAATTTTAAAACAAAGAGGTCGAAGTGTCAAAAGTGTTGATAAGGAGATCTTTTTCTTTACCTCTTGCTCCTTCTCAAAACAATTTAATGATCTATGGTTATACAAAAAAATGGTGGCAATAAAGGGCATTTTGAGACAATGGTAGATGGCTGACAAACACAAAATTTGTTCTGAGTAGCAACTGGACAAAAGACAGGATGTCCTGGTGGATGACTACTGGCAGTGGACACCTATGTTTTGGTAACTGAATCAAACAACTTGTTAAGTTTAGGTGTTTAGTGATGCTATTAGTGAGATGCATTTCCTGACTGGATACAAATCTTAAAACTGTTGCAAAAAGACTTACGAACTTTCTAGATATTCTCTCTGTGTCCAGGTAATTTTGGGGTGTGCGACGGTGCTGATAAGGGTTGGTGGAAAATATCCTGGAACACTGCAATATACAGAGGCATTTTTTTCTCACAGAGGAAGACTCCTGCTTATGAAAACTTTAAAATCTATATGAAATTTCAATATTGTATCAATAGTGTATAATAAGCAAGAAAGCTATTTTTTTTCCATTGGTATAAAAAATGTCAAACAGGGAAGGAAAACAAATTATGGAGGGATTTTGTGTTTTGTGGTCTCTGATCAGAGAGTCAGATATCAACTAGACACATTGCAGATGATCTGATTAGTAAAACAACTGCTTGAATTTTAACGGAGCAAAAGAATCACTTCCTGTAACTTTTACTGTTAAAAACATTTGTGACTCAGTTTATGATGATAGATCTGATCCAATGTTGAAAGAGTTTAGATAAAAAAATTCAAAGACCTTAAAAAGCTTTGAAACTTACCTTATATGCATTAGAAAATAACATCTAAATCAAATAGTGTCTCAGGAATGGATTTACTGGAAGCAAAACCCAATAAAAATATATGACCTCATACTTTAACAGTACAAAGTCTGCAACAGATATAGGCCTACCTAAATAGAAAAGGATGCCAAAGAGCCATTCCTTGCAAAATGAATTTCGAAGATAATCTGTAAGTATACTAAAAGCTTAGATTTATGATAATTCAAAGGTAAAGTTGACTAGATTTTAAAATCTTTGTCTCTAAATGAGTGTCTAGTTACTTGGTCATGAACTTAAATTCCTATTAATACCATAATCACTACAAGGTTATACTCCCTTTCTGATTTTACTGAAGTTAATAATTGTTCTCTATTATCTTTGGGATTCCAATAAATATAAGCGTCACACATCTTCACAACTGTCTGTCATTAAAATGTTGTGGCTATATTGCAGTAAAAAGTGCCATAGAACACTTTTCAGAACTACTTCTGAAATTTCTATTGCATTTTTCAATTGCAGCATTTTAGCTCACATTCAGCTCACAGGGGACTGTGTCTTCATTTGCAGAGGGTGTGTCTTCCTGAATCTGAAAATTAACTCAGTATGAAAAACTGTACACATGTTAAGTTTTATAACTATAGTGGGTGTTTACTTGCTCTCAACATTTTTGAAAGTTATTTTAGTGCTGTCTTTTAAATTCTAGAGATAGATATATTGTACATCGCAGGAAGGAAAAATTATTAGGACAGTTATATAGGCACTCAATTAATGAATATGGAAGATAAATGCAACTGTTACATTGTAGGACGGCATTTTAGCTGTGTTAAACACATGAATATTTCAGGCAGTCATTCAATTGAATCTTGGCAGTATTTCTTAACATAAGAAGTTTGTCCCAGCCAAGTTACTCATACAAATATTCATACTAGCGTCAGTGAAACTGCTTACTGAATATTAAATCACATGTAAGAGTCTAAAGGACTGAATATATTTATTTCATTGCTAAGTTGTGAGATCATTGAGAATAATAATCATGATTAGCATAAATGAAATCCGTTAGTATAAACTCATGTGAATATCTGGCTGCCATTTTCAGTCAGGGATTTGTGATCTGGTCCTTCGTCAGCGGGAGTTTTCTAGAATGACTTTGAAATTGGAAAATTTTTAATTTTATAATTAATTGATATGTCTATGTTTTACTTACAAAAATTATGAGAAAATTAAGTTTTATATATTTATAAACAGAGAAGAGAATGGATGTGTGTAAATGCTAATGTGTACATGTAACTGTTAAAAATATTGAGTCAGATATATAGAAGCTTTTCTGTGTCTTTCTGTGTGAAAAAGGATGATGCATGCATGGGAATCTACCTATGTGAATATGTACGCACATATATGTGGGTACATTTACATGTATGTATGTGTATAATTTAGATAATATTTAAATGTTTGTTATATATTCCATATAGGTTTCTGTTAATTAACACTCATTTTTGCTGGAGGGTAAAGCTGTGACATACATGAAAAGAAGGAAGAAAACATCTGCTTTTCAGAGATCTGAGTTCTTTATTTTCTTTATTAACAAAAATCTTTATTTTTATTAGACTGATACACTCACAAACAAAAAAACCCCACAGCAGACAGAAGTAACAACTGAGTTGTTTTCATCTTCTGTCCAGATGCAAATAAGAAATATCTTTTAGCTCCAAGTGGTGAACAATATTCCAAAAATATTAGCGTGAAGAAAAGCTTCCATGCTCTTGATCTAAGAAAAAATATTTTCTATAAGTCAAAGTACCTTAGACAGCAGATGTTGGTGTGCACAGTATTTTTTAATAGGATATATGCTTTGGATAATTAGGCTTATTATTCTGGATATATTCTTTTTAGATTTCCTTTTTATTTTTTCTCCATGGTTATTTTTCAATTTCCATTTTATTTCTTTACTCTGTGTTCTTCTGTTGCCTTGTCTTTCAAACCATCTAACTTGCATCCATCTTTCCATTATATTTTTGCTGTCTCTCTTGATTGTAACACACTCAGATTAAACCAGGACTTTTGACCTGCAGCATCTCAGAGCAGGTGTGAACTATCAGCGATTCTTGCGGGACATGTGTCATAAGACAGAGAGATATGTGTTTTCTGACATGGGTTTCCCAGTCCTTGGCCAGAAATTCAACAATGTCTCCACATGTTGGAGCATCTTGATAACTGTTTTATATCACACAGCAAGTAGTGGTCCTGAGCTTCTGATGTGACAGGAAATTTTGCTGGAGTGATGTAGCTAAAGCTCTTTTCATAATCCCTCCGTTAGTTACAGAAGAATGATTTCTCCAAATCTTTGCTGAGCTACTGAGAAAGCTCCTTGAAAACCTATTAATAGGCTGGCCTTATAGCCTGTATTTGCAATAGTGAGAAGAATTCAGTTTCAATGCAAAAGTAAGTGATCGACCATTCATCTCTAGCAAGAATTAAAGCAGAGCATGCTTGCACATAAAATTTCAGAATAAAACAAAACAAAACAAAAAAAACCAACCCAAAATACTTTGTTTCAGTATATTTTTAATTCCTTAAAGTAAAAATGTTGTTGCTGTAATAGACAAGCCAGAGTTCCATCTCAGACAGATGATCAAAAATGCTGATTTTTTTCACCACCATCATTATTGTGATAAGAATATAGGGTGAAATTTATACAGAGCAAAAAAATAAAACAAGCAAAACCAAACCAAAAGTCCAGAGCAAAAAAAATAAAACAAGCAAAACCAAACCAAAACTCCAGGCAGAAGTACCTATTCATTTAGATAGCAATCTGATAGCAAATCTACTGCATAACCCAAAATGATATAGTANAAAAAAAAAAACACCACACAAACACAAACCTGAAAGGATGAACCTGGACAAAACTGTTAGTGGATATTCTAAAATTTTTTCTTTAAAAGGATTCAGAAGGCTAAGATTTCCAGAAAGACCAGTAGGGTTTCCTAATCATCTACACACTCCTAGTAAGAGTTCTGAACATGTTTTGGAGCTTGTGACAAAGGCACCCAACTCGTGTCTCTTGAAAGACTGATCTTTTAATCCTGTGTTGACTACCACAATTAATCAAATGATGTTTAATGCATCTACTAGTAATTAACAACAGGTAGTTCCAGTTCTTTTTAAAACCCTGTGGCGGTAAAAGTAGTTCTCCCCATAATGAGAGCTTTAGTGCTGGTGCCATCTACCCTTCTCAGAGATTCTTGATTGTTTTCATTGATTGCACATTCTATCTCTGCACCTAATTTAGATGGCATGAGCTGCTTCACTGGAGTTTAGGAACTGGGGTATTCATGCTATAGTTCTTATTTCTTAATCCTCAGTCCTTCATCTATATTACTCTAATACACTGCATCCTGAAATGTCTTAGAAACTAGGTGAACACATGACACTCATGACTGATGTGATTTTCTTGTTTGGTTCTTTCTTAGAATGGGCAATCTATTTTCTTAATCCTTTTTCAATAATAATGATTTTCATATCCCTGATTATTATCATTGGTTTTTGTTACACTATGCTCATTTTTTCTTCCTTTGACACTTTTTTGGAGGTGGGCATAGAACAGCCAGTTGCACAGCATGACAGAGAGCTTTTACTTGGCCTATGCTTGAAGACATGGACTGAGCAGTATTGCAATGGATGTCCCACTGCCAGCGTACCATGAGGGCTGAAGGCTCCCTATGGAGAATAAAAGAATGGCAATATGGGGGAAAGGAAGCAGTGTGTTGGCACAAGCTTTTAGCAAAATTGTGCTCCATATTTTTGTCCCTTCAGGAAATGGAAGGTAACTGTGTCTTCATTACTGTGTCTTGTAGAACTATTGCTTTTTTGATAAAACAAACAAACAAAAAATGTTATTCATAAGATCAAGAGTTATCTGGTCCATAAAATAAAAAAATACCCTTACTGGCTATACTTCACAGCTGAACTAGTCAACATATTATTAGGCTCACTTATTTTGTTTGCAAATTCAAGACAGAATTTTTATCCACTGAGATCTGTGTTTCCTTCTGTTGGTGTACAATAACTGTAATCTTCCATGTTTGTGTCAGTGTCTTTCCCAGCTGCAACTCCCCCTTGACTCTAAATTGACATGCCATTCAATTTAGGAAAAACAAGGCACTCAGCAGGCATGACACAATTAGTTATTATATTCTGCCTGCTCCAGACTAAGCAAGTTCATGTCCTGGAAATGTGGTCAGAAGGTTGGCTCCTTTTAGACACACAAAAAAAGGGAACATGGATAGCTGTATTTTTCTTAAATCAGATTATAATTGACAATTGCATTAACATGAGTAAAATTACATCTTGTTAGCTAAATGTGCATTTCATAAAACACAAATGTATAGATTTAATTAATTCTATCCTCCATATGTATAGATATAATTACTAGTCAAAAGTGACAGTTTAGAAATAGGTTGGGTTGGTTGATTTGGGCTTCTTTCTTTTCTTAAACAGTTAAGGATTAACAGAGAACAGTTGTAAAGTGATGAAAGATGTGTTGTCTGAGAACATACTAAAGGAAAAACAACAGTAAATGTCCCTGAAAAGAGATTATTCCAAGACTTAATCTTTTAACATCAGAATCAAACCCAAGCACAAGGTAATAAAATTTATAGATGGCACAAAACTGGGAGTTACAATGAATGCATCAGGAGGGAATAGATCTGACTGCCATTGTACGAGAGAACCTATTCAAACTGAAATCTTGTGTATCATTAGATACACAATGTTAGATCCTCATTCAAGGAAGATGAGCTCGAACTGATGTAAAGAATAAGGAGTATCATAGAAAACCTATTTACTAGAGAATACCATGTAGTTCATTCTACTTCAAAAAATAGAGAAGATCAAAGAAGAAGAAGAAGAAAGAAGGAGGTTGGGTCCAAATATTTCTCAAATGCTTCACAAAGGGGATGTCACAGAAAAGCAGGAATACTCAAAACTATTGAATAATACTGATACAAGAACAAATGACTACAATTTCACCATAAACATGTTCTAAAATATGTTGAAAGTAAGTTGACAAACCTAAAAGAGTAATTTCCAGAAGAAAAAAAGTAGAAGAAAGCTGACAGATTTCAAAGGAGGATGTAATAAATTAAAAAAAACGTTGCATAAATGGTTACCAAGTACTACATTCTGCATTTCTGTACTACATTCTGCATTTCTGTGTTTAAGACCAACACCATGAAGGGTATTTTAATTTGGCAGCAGTTAATACAGGCAGGGAACCACTATTAATATATTTCGAATCTGAGAAATGCTACTGAAATGCTGTGGCAGTAAAAATATATTTCTTTCAGTACTCCAAACTGGAGTTCAGCATACACGTAAATCAGAAACAACAAAGTTCACAGCCCTCTTTTCATTCTGGTGACTCACTTTTATTATTTAGTTTCTTACACCATTAGACCAATGTAAGTGCTTACATGACTACATGCTGAATCAGAGCAGAAAATAGCTGCAAAATAAACAAAAAAAGGGAATTAATTACTCTTTTATGCTCAAGCCAAACCTTTGTTCACTGCATAGTCTACAAAATGTTGTTCTAACCTAAGAGAAGGATGAAGGCAAGAACAGCATAGGCAAATGACAGAAAAGACTTGTACAATAATGTTTTAATCTTAGAAATATAGAATCATAAAATAGTGGGGGCTGGAAGTATTACAAATTTCGATGTGGAATTTAAAGAAAATTAACCACTAGAGATTAAATAAACTTATGTACGAGAAAGAAAATAACGTAAAGATTGATAAAAAAACTTTCTAAAAATATTTTGCCTTATATTGCATTTTCTTGCCTTTCTAAATCTTGAAAAGCCATAGAATGGCTTAAGATAGTCAACAGTATGAGCACTGTGCTAGGAAGAGATTTCAGACCAGCTTTTCCTCTAAAGCACAAACCTGGTTATATGACAGGTCAATATCATTGTGTCCATGCATTTGTATTTTCCACAATAGATTTGAAATTGTGTCCATTTTATCTGGGGCTTAAAGACTTTAAAAGTGCCATTAAGTTTTGGTAACCAATTAAGAAAAACATTTTGGTTTTAGATTCAAATATCTTCATTAGCCATACAAGATTAATTAATGTTTCTTTGCATTTTTCATATATATAAAACCACAAGAAATGCTGAGAATGACAAATTATTGTTACTTCTATTTTGAATATTCTTTTGTACATAAATGATCTCTCCAGCTGTACATGACAATGGAGACATAAAGTAGGACATACTAAATAAAATTCCAAATCAGGAAAATACAGGAGCTGAGATGCAGTAAGTGCTGACACTTTCATTTGAAGAAATATTTTAGTCTATCTAGATTAAACTTGGATTTACATCAACTGAAATATACGTGAAGAGAATATATGAAATGTAATGACTAAATAAGTGGAATTCAAGAGCAGTGTTTTCAAAAAAACTCAGCTAGTATTTCAGTTGATTTGTGTCACTGAACATTACGTATTCCATACATTTTAAATGAAAAACCTCATCTCCTTGAATTGCAATGCAAAAAGAAGAGCTGAAGAATTTATTAGATGATGATTCTTTACCTTAGGACCCTCTGAATAAATAATCACATGAACTGATTGAACATAGCGTATTAAAAATTGGGACTGAGGAAAGTTAGATTGCATATACCAATATGATTTCACTCGCAGAGAGGCAGCAGTAACAACCATGAGATGCCTATTGGCTATACAAAAGAGGGATATTACCTTTTAAGCACTGAAAATATTAATGCTTAAATGGCATTTTAGCAGGAATAAAGGGAAGAAGAATTCAGAAAAAAACATCCTGTCCTAAAAGTAGCTGTAATGTAATTCTTTTTTTATTTTTTCTCAGGGAGATATGATCTGTAATATTAGCCATGATAACAATTCCAGTTATTGAGAGAAACAAACAAACAAACAATCCCCCATCCCATCATTATATAAATGTTTTTTTCAGCTTGATTGAGTGTAAGAATGAGCCATGTCTAACAGATGTAAGCTTTACTGCTTTACATATTGCAGGATGTACTTTCACAGTCAAGTGATGAGGATGGTCCATGGTTCCCATACCAGGTAATTCCAACTAAATGGAATAATCATGAATTATCTTAGAATATTATTTTCAGTTCAGATACTGAAAAATGAAGAAACAGACATAAATGTAATTAATAATCATTAGAAAACTATTTTTTATAACAAAATCATATAATCAGAAAATAGTTAGGGTTGGAATGCACCTCTGGAGATTATCTAGTCCCATACATGTGTTCCTCAGGGCACTGGAACAGTTCTGTGATTTAAATAAAGCATATTCTGGGATTAAGATAACAGAATTTAACCTAGGTATTTGTATCTTAAATTACGTAAATAAGGTTAAATTTAAAATTATTATTGAATTTAAATATAAATGCGTTACCTTAATTTTAGGTTATTAGTCAAATGCAGAAATTGAGAAAACATGGTAATTAGGATGAATCTGTGCTACAGAATGACAAGTAAAAAATCATACTTTAGGTGCACATGATTATACCATTGTAAATTTTTGTTTGTTCAGCATTAAAATATTAATAAATTCCATATTTGTTTTAGTCAGAAAATTGAGAGTTCAATATAATCCTCAAAAAAGCTGTGAGTCAAGAAAAAAAAAAAATCCAAAACTGTTGGCCTAGAAAAGCAGATTGAGGCCCTTTCCTGAACTATCTGATGATTTTGAATTTTCATATACTTATGAAATATGTTACTGTATTACAAAATAACTATATAGCCAAATACAGAAACACAGCAAGAATAAGGAAAAATGACTCCTAGTGAGGGTAACGGAAGAGGGAACAAAATAAAGATCAGCAGAATTTTCAGCATCGATAGCAGGTTGTTACTGACTAAACCCCTAGGGTTGGAATGTGATTCACTGAGGAAAACCCAACAGAGGAAGAAGGTTCTCATGGGCAAGAGTGTTCATATGCCTGTTCATCTTACACAGCAGTGCAAAGAAGATGACTTCATCTCAGCACAAAGGGAGCCAGAGGGTCACTTCTGCTATAGATAAACCACTACCAACAGCTGAGTGGATCAACTGGTGGGGTAAATATTTCCCTGAGTCAGCTAGATTTAAAATAGGAGGAGTGAAGTATCAGACTCTGACACAGACTCTGAGTAAACCCATCAGGACTTGCCTTGTTTCCTTAAAAGAAGCTGCAGTTCAGGACAAGTTTATCCTCTGAGACTGTTTTGGAGCTTAGTGTAAAACAGGTGGAGGGAGAGAAGATATCATAAGGATAGTGTGTCCTAAAAATGTCCCAACACAGATTTGAATCAGTGTATGGTCAGATGGCCATGCTTAGCATAATTTAAAATGTTCCTACTCCTTAGCTTGGATTACTATTGAAAACATAATCTAGAAAGCAATTTCAGAGAGATGTTTATGTGTTAAGGCAACCATAAACATGATGTGGCAGTATATAGAAATGTTACAAAAGTGTTAAAATGACAAAAAGTTACTCTAGCAAAAGAACGCTAGAGAAAAAGTAATTTTGAATAGTTATCAAAAGCTATTAACTAACACGTATGTAACTTCATTCTTTTGATAATGCAAGTCTCTTTAATTCGTTCTTTGAAGTTCAACCAAAAACGCCTTTTCCATCACACAAAGAAAGAAAACCTGACGAAAAAAAAAGTAAAAGCAAAGAGAACTAAGGTTTAATTAACACTTCTCTCCTCCCAAACAATCAGGGAATATTCTGGACACCTAATTTGATTGAATTAATTTGTAAATACAGGAAAAAATGTCTTAATTACAGTTAATGGCTTTCTATTTATACTTCAATATGATGAAATAAAAAGAGGTTTGTTTTTTGTTTTTTATTTGCAAATCTCCTTCAAAACAATGCACCTTTATAGGGCCTTAAAATTGACAAAAGTGAAACATTGCAATGTTGTAACAATATAGTTCAGGAAGAACCAAGTATGCAGTATTAATCATGTGAATATTTGTCCAAACTTAACCAAATGTTTCTGGTCTATCAGCTTAAACAGGTTCATTTCAAGAGTAAAGTTTTTAAAATGTTAATCAAATTACTAAATTTGAATTATCCCTCATGCTAAAAAGAACAATAAAAAATGCTTAAAAACAAAACAAAAAAACCCCCTGCAATTATATGCAATTTTCTTCAAGATACCAATTTTGAACCTTTTCAGTTAGAAAGTATGAGACTGAAATTTTTCATCCACATTCAGAGGACAAACAATAATAATTCACATTTTATGATAATGGACCTACTCACAGCCTCCCTTATAATGCAGACCTTGCCATCTTTTAGAAATTCTCTATTAGGATTTGTTGTATACATAACTCAGTACTCAGGTGTGAGAGACAAGTTTGGCCTCTTCACCCTGGCTGAATCTCTTCCTAGGCTGAGAATACATCAAAATTACCTCTATTAATACTTGCCAATTTTCTGATCTGAATGCACAGAATTTACCTTGGCTCTTATACTAATTGAGCCCTGGAATTGCTCTCTTTATAAAAAAAGAACTTTATATGTTTTATGCCCTTATGAGGTGAAATGCAGCATGTTAAGACAATATTTGCTTCTGGCATGGCAAGAGTACAAATACACATATATGTTGTGGTGTGGTGCTGAGGAAATTGGAATTCAAATAATGTTTTGGGTGGAGGAGCCAATTGCTAAGATATACTTTAGAGCCATCCTGCCCAGATAAGACTAGATAAAGACTGAATTCAGTCTCATGTTCTATTACAATTTCTGAGGACATAACCAATGCTTTCTGATATTAAGTGGAAAGTATATCCTTTCTGAAAATATGGAGAATTTTGAGTGGAATACATATTGTCAGTCTTCTTTGGAGCTGCTATGACAAGTGATCTCCCTGTCTTTATGCCAACCCAGAGGCTTTATGAACCCATTTTCTCCCCTGCCCTGTGGGTCTGGCAGCTGGCCCAGGTCAACCCACCACATTTCATGGCAGGAAAGTAAATAAATATCACGAGTACACTTACATTGCTAAAAAAACCTGCCTGCCAGCCAGGAAACAAGATAAGGGTTTGGATCTTCCTTTGCCCACCCAATTCAAAAGCTCATCTACTCTCAGTGAGTTTAGGTACTCCTAAGGAAATATGCTATTTCATTCTAAAGACAGTTACCTCAAAGTAGTACTCATAAAAGACAGCAAAACCATGAGACTGCTTAAAGTTTTGCTCCTTCTGCTCCACCTTGCTACAAATCCAGACTGAATCTCTGCCTTTCATAATTGGGTAAAAAACCACGCTTTGGTCATGTGCAGCACAGCCTTTTCATTGTATCCCATTTATTGTGAAAACGAAGATAGAAAACAGCCTTGCAGAGGCATCACAGGGGACCCAAATGATACAAATCATGAATGTACTGTTTTCATCCTAATGCAACTGGTACTAAGCAGCCTGGATGCAAGCCAGCCCATTGATTTCACATCCAATGATTGATCCTGATTCTCTGTTGCTAATGGGAAGAGATGAAGTCACTGCACTTGCTTCCTTCACATCTCCTGTGGTACATGATTTTGGTCATTGTCAGACTTATATTAAGAATTGTAAGAGTTATTTTCATTATGAACATCCTTATTACTTCACTATTTCTTTGCATTCATCTGCTATAACTTGTCCTTTGTTCACTAGTAATCTCTTTGGGGTGTCTTAAAAACTATAGAAAACCAAGGCTGCTATGGGATTCTTAGTAACACCTGAACACAAACCAGAGACATTATTTTATTTTATTTTATTGAAATGTATCTGAGACAGATGAAGAGAACCAAACCAGAACAAATGCAGAAGGGAAATAAATATAAATAATATAAATAATATAAATAAAATACTGCTCTGATTCTGGGTTCCCACAAGTAAGACAATAGCATGATTTTCTTTAATTTAATTTCTCTTACTTTATGCTAAAAACCTTGACACTGAAACATAATTCAAAGCTTCACACTCCTCAGTTTTAGATCTGTGATACCATACCTTCCATAGTCTATGTATCTTCTACAAAGAAGTCTTATTTATTTGTCGGTTTTGGTTCAGGGTTTGTTTGTTTGTGTTGTTTTAGGGCTTTTTATCTTAATATCTGACATCATTCTTTCCCAATAAATATTTTCAGATCATTTTTTCCAGCATAGCTTTCAGTAAGTTTCCTGGGCTATTCATATGAAGATTCAATTCTTACCTTCTGAAACACTGCATGAGAGACAACACACCTGAATTTCCCATTATGCTTTCACATAACTTCTGAAAATGGAGTAGGCACTAAAGGGTAGTGTACCACCACTACTAAATAAAGGTAAATGTGCTGCTTTATACAAAATTCTTTCCAGTCTGACAGTATCACAGCGCAATAAAAGCCACAACACCTGCTATTTTTTATCAAAGTCAGAGCTGAGAGCATAATTGATCAAAGAAATTATAAGGAAATACATTACAGGAATGGCATTTTTTTGCAATGGAAGAAAGCAATCAAGAGAAATAGCGATTTAAGAGTGTCAAGTACATTACTGACATGCCTAACATTTACAATGTATGTGGGAAATGAAATTTCTAAACTCAGGTTACGAACTCAAATTCTCTAGGTACTGAGTGGAGAGAACCAGTTGGGGTTTTTTTAAGCATTAATTATTATAACCACTGCCAAATAATTCAGTGCCTTAGCAAGCCAGGAGGAAATGCCAAATAACAAAAGTTCTTATACAACTGTGCTCTTCTTATCTGTACAGATACTAGGGAAAGATTAATATTCACAGGCTGAAGCAGCATTTGAAGATGAATGCCTGCAGCTTTCCTTTAATCATGAAGGGTCACTTCACTTCAGAACTCAATGCCAAAAAGACGAATAGTGCAAATTCACCTTGACAGCATTACCTCTGTTTTCCCTGGGCCTTGATCCACAGATCCCTCTTCTCAGCATACTATTACAATGATTACTGCAATCTAATTTAGTTGTGGAGTAACATCTTCTGGTGAAACGACACAAATGTGAGCAAACAATACAGGTTGTTGGTGAAAATTCTACTGTAAGGTGTGATATTGTGGTCCCCATTTTGAGGTTTAATTTTGAACTTTGCATTTAGGTCTAATATCATGAGGTAGTTATTTTTGGTGAGATATTCAGTCTTGAGTAACTAACTCCTTGACATAGATGAAGTCAAACAACAGATTTCTTTGTATTACTTAGAGAAAAAGTGAAGTTTTTAATATCTTCAGAGTTACATTTAGAGACTTAGAGATCAGATCTTTCTCTTCCTGTGCAAATGTCATCCCAATATTCAAATCAATGTTTTGTGCATGCTAAGTAGGATATCAGCTAATTTGATTACTTTGTCTTTCAGTAAGTTGGGATAAAGTTGACACCTGCTATGCCATGTATGACTCCAATGATTTGGTGGTGAAGTACTGCCTGAAATGCTCATCATAGCTTAAAGAGGAAATTGCTGTCATGGAGAAGAGAAGAACTTTACTAGCTTAGGGCTAGTACAGACCTAAGTATTCTGATAACATAAATGTGCAGTCTAAAGTCTGTTAGCCACATAAAGAACTGTATTTCCAACAAAAATAAAACAGTGTTCTGAAGTAAAACTTTGTTTTGGAGAACTTTTTTATGGAATCTCTTCATATTCATTTACCTTATTACCACATAGGAAAAAAAGAAAATATTTTTTGTATCGCCTACCTCAAACTTATGTAGTTCTATGCATGATTTGTATGATTGTTTCCATCAATCTATTTTTTTTTTTCAGAGAGAAAAAACAAATGGATTTATAACTGGAGAAAAAAGAAGAAAATTGTTAAAAAGCAAACATCTAGAAGACAGCATATCAGATCAGCAACCAGTAATTATCAGTATATTAATTCTATGCTAATTGCAATAAACCATAGTAATTTGAAAGCCAAACACAATGGTAAGAATACCCATGCCATTTATTGCAACTTGACTTTAAGAAAATGTTCAGAAAACTCATTGAAGTTAACCTAGCATTGATACAAACTATGATATGCCAACATAGCATGATATACAGAAGCTCACTCTGATAATGGTTTATGTAATACCTTCATCCTTGAATTTCTTCTCAGGCCTTAATCCATATAACAGTGTCTATTTCAGGAAACAAATGGATAATCAAATGTGGTAGAAAGGTTGATTATTTTTCTTTTTTTTTCTTTTTTTTTTTACGAAAAACATTTCTTAAAGAGTGAATTTCATCTGATCTCCCACTGTAATGCTGTTCTGGCTTAATTATTCTAATACCAGAAATATTATATGGATATTCCTGCTTTGTCATATATGATGTCATTCTCTTAGAGAATAAAATTATAAAATTGAACTACATGAAAAAATAAATAATAAATGAATATAAATAAATATGAAACAAAAAATCTCTTGGAGAAAAAATAAATATATATATATTGGGATAAGAAAAGAGGTTCCTTGATCACTTGGAATTTCATTGATGCCATTAGCCTCTACATTTTCTGAATTACAATATTGAGATCCATAGCTATATAGACTCACAGAACAGACAATAAAAGATTAAGTATCAGAGATTTAAAATGTGTGTGTCACTCTCTCCTTTCCCTGGGAAAAAAACCCCCAAACAATTAAATTCTTGTGTTATGTTTCAGTGCATATAGACACCAACATCATATTAAGGGATGAAAGAAACTCTGGATATCAGATTCTTTCATTAATAGACACAAGCATAAATGTCCAGTGCAGCTAGTATATTAATTTTTCTCCTCTTCCAAAGTTGATTGCAAAATAAAAACCTGAGAGAAATATACAAATGTAATAAATCACCAGAGAAACTATGCAGATATAGTGAGATATGAGAGGGGAAGGTATGAAGACCCTGGAGAAACACAGAACTTAAAATCATACAAAAACCCCATAGACAAGCAAGAAAATAAAGAAGTCCTTACAAAAATAAGTCCTTTCATAATATATGCAAAATAAATAGGAGTGGTAATAATTAGGACACCAGTAAAATTATTTTATATGTCAAGAAACATGCAATAGGAAATGACATGAATGACACTTTCAGAGATAGCTATTTAAAGTATAACAAACTGAGGGTTTGAAGTAGTTAAGCATATAGTTACCTGCCACCAGGTTCCTGCATATGCTTGGGCTTACAGAAAATATCTTTTCATGAAGTCTGACGAAACTAATTTAAAATGAAACTGTAGTTAAATAAGGATTATTATTTGCAATAGGATACCACCAGTGACTCCATTTCATAGGATTCTGTGGATGCTTATACTGTGTCTTGTGTTTTCAAACTACTTTGAAAACAAATAAATTAGATTAAAACATTTCAACCTAACAATAAATAAATTTATCTAGCGAGATATGGAGGCCTGCTTTACCCATGAAAGATGAAGCTGAGTGAGCAGATTTTATATTCAGCTTATTTAAACCAAAATATTAGCAACTATTTCATAATTGGAGGCACTTTTCTATATCCAGTGGCCAAAAAGTTACTACTCTCACTGATAGTGACAACCCACAGGCGTTGTAGTGTCTGTGGCTGACAATGCAAGGCCCAGCCATGCCTTCTGTTACCAGTTTGTTATGGGAACTGGCTGAGCGAGCTTGGCAGCAAGGAGCTCATTACCCTGGGCGATTTTCTTATGGTCTTGCCAGTGTGAGCAGAGGCTGAAAGCTGTGAGGTTCTGGGAATCTAAATAACTCCATGATGGTCAAGTGTTTTTCCCCTTGGTTGAGCAGTGGTGCAGATTGCCCAGGGCTGTTGTGCTGCATCGGTCTTCAAAGGTTTACAGGAACATTCTGGTGCAAACTCGGATCTGACCCTTCTTTCAGAAGGAGGATGGACTAAAGGACCGCTTGAGGATTTGCGTGCAGGCTGCAGCACTAGGACTATTAGATAAGGACCGTTTGTGTTTTAAAGAACTAGATATAGCCAAGCACAGGTGGGTAGGAGAATTAGGGTATGGGGAGGTGGAAGCAGGGAGAGGACCTCAGGTGGAGCACACATTGAGCTCAGTAAATACAAACATCACAGTCTGCAGCCATTAGTGCTGACTGCACAGCATTAGCTTTGTGATTTTGCATATTCACATCTGGTGCAGAATGATTGTTAAGGGAGAATTGCTTTCAGTATGTAGTGATAATGATTAACAATGTGCAATAACTAATTATTATCAACGTGTGATGCTAATTAATGTCAATCTAGTAAAGTGTTGTTTTAACAGTTTGAGACTGACCTGATTATTCAGTCTTGTAAGCACTCCAATCACAGCTCTCTTACACAGGTTGTAAGAGCTGGCTGTGAATTGTTGCAGAATGCCTTAAAAATTCTGAGTGTTCTTGACTGTTGATTAAAAACGTGCTGAAAAACTAATACATGTAATCTTAATAAAATTAAACGAGCCATTATTTTTTAAAAAAAGGAGAATATTTTAATGAAAACCTAAAGTAGATTACTTTTTACTGCTCTCTTTTTTTACTGTAGAAATGCATGAAACAGCTCCATCTCAAGTATAGTGTGCAGTACATGTTCTGTCACCTGGAAGAGTTTTATAAAATCACATTGAAAAGAGGGCAAATATAGAGTATATTTTAATGTTCCAATGCATGAAGTCAGGGAAATAAAAAAAAAAACAAAACCAAACTATGAAAGCAGGAGAAATTATTATAATTTTAAAAAAAAAGAAAAAGCATTATTTTACAATGAAATCTGGCTTTATGTGAAATGGAGGAGGTAAAAAGTGTAAAAATCATAAGCCCTTGGTCATTAGTAGACATGATTATCCCAAAATGCAAGAACACATATTCCACTTAGGAAACCTGTGGCCTTAGCAAACCAGATGTTACAAGAGTGTATCTGAACCATCTAAATATACAGTTATCCCTAATCACCCATTTCATAATGTCTTATGGCTAAAAGAGACTGAACATATTCATAATCTAGAAAATATCAGTTATAAATCACAATTTTACTGCTGCCAGTCCATCATGTGAATGTCTTCAGACAATGGTGATAGTGAAGCTAATAATTTCTTCAGGGAAGTTTTAACTTGGTCAGTAAGGATAGTTCCACACTGTACATGTCTAATTCATCTGTATGAAGATCTCTGCAGCAAAGGTAAACTTACTAGATTTCCTTTTCAGTAAGAGAAAAAAAAAAAAAAAAAGAAAAAGATACTTATAAGGAAAGATTTATCAGCTCTATTTTAATGTCCACATTGGTATGCATATGCAAATGTAAAACAGTATCAGTAACCAGAGGAAAAAAGGCTGCATTGGCTGGAGTTCCCAGGAATACATAAATTCAAATGGTGAATTTCAATGCATTTCAATGCAGATGTTCAAGTATATAAATCCTCCCAGAACAGGATCCGGGGACCATCAAGTAAAACTAATAAGAGTCAAGTTAAAACAAACAGCACCATAATTGGCAAATAGCAGGTTGGAGGAGAGTTACTGATTCTTCTGTTCTATCAGCTCATTTACACACCTAAGAAAGGAGCTGCTGCTTGTGTTTCTAACCCTTGCAAAGTATGAGTATCAGAAAGGGGGCAGAATAGACAAAAACATCTGTTCTGGACTATTATTTTGTGAGAGGTACCAAATCATCCAAGTGTGTTCTGCCCTCAATATGATTTTTTTTTTTTTTTATGCAACCAGGTAATGTTTCGGAGGGCAGATGTATTTTTTTTAAAATTATTTCTATGTTATCTGGTGCGCATAAAGTAAGAAGGATGTTAGAAGATACTGTTGAAAAGAGCAGCAGATATTTTGTTGAAAAAAGTCCTAGTCCATTCCTCCCTTCACTGACCAAGCTGAGACATACCTTATGTCCTAAAGATTATTTCTCAATTGTTGCAACCACTGTGAAAAGCAGATATACAAAAGCACATACATAAAAACTCTTACTGATTTATTCCCTGATCTGAGTTGCACAGCCTGTTTTCCCAAACTACTGACACTTTTTTTTTTTTAGGTTTAAACACAGTGTTTGAATCGAATTCTAGGAAGAGTTGTTCAAAAACATGCAAGATAATATGCTTTAAAAAATGAAAATGGCCTTCTACAAATACTTTGAATATGTGGTTTGAAATCTTTCAACCTTGCTTCACAAATTATGAAAAGAAAACTGCAGGGTGTTATAATAGTTATATTCTGTAGATAAGCTGTTACATTGTTAACAATTGTATCAAGGAAAACGGAGCAATCATTATTTTTAAGAAATATCTTTTTAAAACTCAATCAACTTCAGGCCAAATAGAAGGGAGATTTAATACCACATGTCCAAATTCAGTTTGCTCACACAGTAGGGGACATGGAAATGGGTATAAGAACACCTTGAGCACAACAGACTGCAAAAAATGGTTGTCACAAAATTCTGAATAAAAAACAGTTTTACTAAAAACAACAACAACAACAATTTATATTTTAATTAAAGTTATATTTGGTTGAAGTAAAAATTTTCAGCAATTCTAAGTAACTAAAACACAGCAAAATAAAATAATCAGGTTCTGATTTTAATTGCAGTGAGCAGAAAAAAAATGGCATTTAAATATTCTGTGACTCTTCAAGGCACTTAAACACAATTTCATTGCTTGCTGTAAGAAAAAGGACAGACAGAATATCATAAGAGTTCTTCTATCATTTTGCTTAAGAGAATCACTACATAACATAAAAAACCTTGCTTCTGAAAATAGGTAATAAGTTATTTTCCATCAAAAACATAAGAAGCAGCGGTTGGAAGAAAAAAATATCATCCCCTTGTGAATAGCAGAGGTGCTCTATGCTACTCCCAAAGAATACAATTCTGACAGAAACAAAATTCCTCTCTCTTGTTTATGCTCAAGGCTGTACAACTATCAGTTCAATTTACGCATGTTCAGTATCTCTCATGGCCTCTGAGTTTCTGACTGAATCTCTTACTGATTTTTCCCCTGCAGAACAGCAGACTCATCCATCTCTACTTCCATTGGAATGCTTGGTCAGGTTTTTAACTGTCCACAGAGCTTAAGTGGGATCATTCTGAAGCTCTTTTTTCTCAGCTTTCGACAGGTGTACACATAATACCAGAGACGGTTCTTGGCTGTCAACCTGGGCTTGAAGGAAAAACCTAGAAGTTTGGTTCCTTGGAGGAGGGCAGTCAGAGCCCTGAATTAATGTAAAATACAAAGACATTGTTTACCTTGACCATATTTCTCATGCAAATATGTGAAGCACTTTGTTAACAGAATGTGAAAAGGAACAGTTGAACAACTGACTTTTATTTAAATGACATGACCCAATTAGAGACTTTCCCTCCATCCATTCAAAAACACACTTCACACTTTCCTGCAATTCTTTTTTTGTTTATAGAAACACATTGCTCTAAATTATTAGAAGTAGATTTCAGAATTATTGGCTCCTAAAAACTTCAAAAGCTGTTAATCTTGCTTTACAAGGACTGAACAAGTATATTTGTATCAATGCAGATTTTGTTTGGGGTGAACAAGTTAGTCTTAGAAGTCAAACACAGCCAGGAATGGCAACGTTTCATCTGGAATGAAGTTGCTGATACTGTAGCTCTTACTGGTGGCCTTAAATATAACCTACATCAAAACAGAAGTTTTTAACAAGCTTTTAACAAGCTTTTTGTGTACCATAAATACTATAAACCCAAAAGGCGCTGTTACTTTTTTGGCAATACTCACTGAAAGGTCCAAGAATTAAAAAAAAAAAAATCTTTTTGTAACCCAGTGTCCAGAAGGACTTAATTTCAGCAATGGCAATAATTTCATCAAAATATAGCAGTCTAATACTATAAACTATTGACGGTACTGAGCCTGTCAGTCTAATTTGGATGCTATCATATATCTTCAATGGGAAATAGGCTAAGACGTGAGCGCTGCTCTATTTCTGTGTCCTTTCAGGGTTTATAGACAAGAGAATCCTAGTATTAAGATTGTGCAATCCTACGTTACATGTAAACTCCAATCTTTTACATAAACCTCAGAAAACCTTTTACTAAGATATGTGGTAAAGCAGTTTCTTCTCAAATATGATGTATGTCTTAGTGAGCTTCCAGAGAAATCTTTAGGAATAACATCTATATCTATTGCCTTTTCATCAATAGTGGAATGGTCAAATAATTCAGATATATTTCAGATGTTTGTATCACCTACAGTTATTCTGGGGACAACATTTGCAGATACAAAGGTTAAACAATGTGAAAATGCCTTACTAGCAAGGAAATGCAGCAGAAATAGCAGAAACACTTCAGCTTCCTCAAGTTCTGCTGCGAGTACCTGAAGTGGTTCCGTGCAATAAAGATTTTTCTGATTGCTTTCTTAAAAGAATTGCTAACTCCATAGGGTGGAACATTACAGGTGGTAAAAGGAAAAAACAAATATAGGTTAATGACTCAATGGTCTTAAGGGTCTTTTTCAGGGCAAATGAATCCATGATTCTGTGATTCTTTACAATAACTGTCCCTAAAGGTTTTACACTGTCTGCCTCTATCTAGTGGAGAAAAAGTGGGCAATTTTACACTTTACACTCATGTTATGATTGGAGATCCTTTAAGGAAACACTGTACTTCATAAATGGGAATGGAGATAATTTTGGGGGGCGTGGGGGGAGCTGGTGTTATTTGGGGGTTTATTTTGATTCTGTTTAACAAACCTGAAGAGTTGTTACTCACTGATGCCACCAAAATCAACACTGCAAATCAGATAACCTTGTAGTAGCTCCTATGGGTTCATATTTACACTCTTCTCTAAAGAACCTCATCAGGAGAAATTTCTTTCTAAAAGTTTCAGATCCATGCCACACTAAATGACCCAGCTATTTTTTCAATTTTATTTCATTTTTGCTTAGAATTTCAAGTTCCATGCACAATCAATTTGTGAAGTTAAGTCTTTCTGAAGAGAAATCTACCTTTCTTTTTTTTTAAAAAAAAGGATTTTTTTCTCAATCATTTTGGCTAATATTCATGCTGTATAATTCAGGGCTTAAAAGTTAACTTTTAAATTTAAGCAGTTAAATTATTTCATGTAAGAGATTAATAAAGAGGTAAAAACCAAAAGGAAATCTGCTCATCATAAAATAGATACACCTAATTCTTTCCATTAGCTATAAAGTGAATCTAGGGCTACCAGCTTCTATTTAATTAGCTTAAATTGCTGTGTGAGATAAGGCTGACCTTTCATTTAGCAGGGCATCTTTCTGGCTTTGAACTTTTTGGCTATTAGTCTAGGTTTCATTAGGGCTTTGACAGATACAGGCTTACAAGTCCAGCTGTTATAAATGAGCAAGTTGCACTTCCTTCTATTTTTCTGGCTAACTGCTTCTGGTCTCCATCCCTCTCTCTCTGCTGGCAAATGCCTTCAACAGGGTGGATTCAGTGCAACATCTATCAGCTTTAACTACACTGGCTAGATTTTAAAATAAATTCCAAGAATTTTCAACGAAGTGGCTCATCCCCTTTCCTCCTCTGTAATAAAGGCAGATGCTTCTAGGATGGAACCACTAAAAACAGTTGAGGAAGACAGAAAAGAACAGGTAGTGGATGTTAATGTGCTATGGCTGGTTAGCTAATTCAAAACATGTTATAATTAACACATATTTGAGTTCTCATCATAACCATTCTTGCATTATACTAAGAAAATTATACTAGTGAAAATGATGTTCTTCATGATGTATAGACTATATTCATTGTGTTTAGCTGACTAGGAAATAAGGGATCGCATGCAGAGTGATTTCATTCATCATAGTTTAAGGCAAATGCTGAGTCTATAGGAACAACTGAAGGTGTCTTCTTAGGGTAAAAGGTATCTCTGAGTAGAGCTGTTCTTAGAATTTTAAAGAGGTTCTGACTGTCTTAGTCATGGCAAGCAAAGCCATTTAATCACTTTTTTCCCAATAAAAGGACTATCAATAGAACCCCAGTTTTCAAAATACTGTTTCCCATTTCTCAAAATAAAATTTGAATCGAAATATGCCCATTTGCTAAAAAGAAATATGGTTTGATGGGAAAATAAAAATGTTAATGAGAAAATAGAACTGACTAATACCATTTATTACTTTCAAAAATATTAAATATACAAAAAAACCAGAAATGCAGGAAAAATAGTATCATTTCTAATTTTTCTGTGGTATGTTACAGTGTATTGAACTCAACATATGGTGGGGAGGAAAAGGAAACAGGAAATATCCTTGTTAATGTGAGAAACAGGTAACTTTGGAAAGACACATGCTGACAATTTGAAACTTCTTGCTTTGTTTGGGTGTAATTTAAAAAACTTGCTATTTTCCTAAGCCATTTCTTAAAGGATATTTTTATTGAAAATGTTCTGATTAGGTGTGCAAGTTGTCTCTTTTCTACTGTGGAGCTACAAGTTACAAATTAAGCAATTTGTATGCCTCACATTTATTTAATGGAACAGAGGTAAGGAACTGTACTATATATGCTATCTATATTTATTGTAATAATATTGCATAGCCAGTGTTTGAATATTTTTTTTAAATGAGGAAAGAATTTGAAGGACTCATGAACCTCTCTGGACAAACAATAATAAAATAAAAGCAGACTTGTAGATCATGTTCCAAGGAAGCAGAAACTGAATAATTACTGAATTACTGTCTCTTAATCAAGGAGGGACAGGGCAAAATTGATTCTGTCTTTCCTTCACATAGTATTAAGAAGAAATGAGCAGAAAGGTTCTAGCCATAGGATGCTTGGCAGACCTGAAATAAAGGGCTGTGTCACAGAAGTAAAAACCTTCCTTAATTAACTGAGACGTAAATATTTCTCTACAGTCATTTCTTTATTGTCACTTGTGGTCCATAGAATGAAAACAAAATCATTTTATTTATTCTATTTACATAGGAGAAAAGCAGATTTGTGTTCCAATCACACAGTTACTCTGAAATATTTTCCCTACCTATTCCCCAGACTTTATGTATTAGCAGTGTAATGCTAAGCATTTGAATTACGATGAATGATGACTTTCCAAAAGTGAGTAAAAATGGACACCCCCACCTCATGAGCTCACTTATTCTATGGACACTTAATTTCTGCTAAACATTCTGGCAACAGCTAGGCAGAGCAAATCTGTTTTACCACTGAATAATCTATATTCACTGACGTGGTCCAATGATTGAAGGTGGATGTTGATGGACAACCCTACCATAGTTAACACAGTAGAAATAACTGCTGGGAAAAAAAAAATAAATAAAAGTGATTTGAAAAGTTCCATGTCTGGCATAATGCCAAATGTCAATGACACATTTCTTATTACATCATAGTGGCATAAAAGTCAAGAATATTTTATGCTATAGAGGTTTATATACCAAAGAGTTAAATAGCTCTCTAGGATTTGGTGCGTTTTTCTATTCTTATTGCAATAAATTTCATGTATGACTGAAAGCTTACAGCTTTCACTTTTTTTTTCAAGCTAGATTTTGTTTACTAGGAAAATAATTGACCACAGAAAATATAATTGTATTTAAAAATACAACTTTACAAAATGAATACAAAAATATTTTATTTTCCGAGTTTTTGAAAATATTTATTTTAAAGTAATTTTTATTGGGCATAAAGTAAATTGATAGGAAAAATTTGAATTTTGTGACAAGCTCTTATTTTGTCTTAATAGCATACTATGTGTGAATTAAGTAAGATACTTAGTGAGATATCTCATGGTTTAGATTTGCTAAGCATTAACATCATCTAACTTCAGGAACAACTTGCCATTACCAAAAAGCTCTAGCATGTTTTATATATTCAGTCATATTTCTTGCATGTAATTATCAATCCTTTGGCATGTTTTATAAAAGTCTATTTTTTTTTCTCAATGGTGTTCAATAATAGTTGTATTCCCTATATTTTCTTTTTAGAGAATTCATTATTTTCTCAAATCTATAAATCATTCATACCTTGATTTTTCTGTAAGTATTCAGTTGTTGGTCTTTGACATGCATTTAAAATGATCTCTAAGATTTTTAGAAAGCAAGAAGGCTACATTTGAGGTTAAATTGTGAGACTTCTCTTTTCATTATACAGGTTGTTATATAACTGAATCTTTTATTTCCTCTTAAGCACAAGAATTAATTAAGCACTCCTTCAGTTTTCATTTTGTGCACTTTGGGCACCTTGATCCTTAGCAACAAGAGAAAGAGTGGATGTTCTGCTGTTTGTCAGTTCTGGGAGTATCGCCGTGTAGTTTCATGATTTAATAACAGCAAAACACTCATCAGCCAGAATGTTTGGAAATCTTTGTTTAATGCCTTGCAATGCATATTTTCAAAGATATGACTTTAGTGTCTAAAAGTGTTTGACAATTTATGACAGTTTTAAGCTGCAACTGCAAATACAGAGTCTATGTTTACATCTAGAGGCACTTGCATGTGCTGTATCTAATGTTTATATGAAGTAGCTTTAATATTTATAAATCTTTCACAAATCACAAGGAAACTGCTGTGATCTTGAAGAGTGTCATGTTTGCAGCATGGGCTGCTTATCTCACCATATTTAAGTAACTAAATATAACAATACAAAAATTATCTTTTGGTAAAAAAGATATGCACATGCAAAGAGAAGTGGGAAGAGGTAAACATTTAAGAGGAATATATTGTCTCTTAGTAACCATAATGAGAGTGTCTTGGGAATAATGTGCTACTTGGATTGTCTGATGCCAGACTCAGAATAATTATTCTATTTGTTTGAATGTGCTCGTGTTTATAGTTCCAGCAAGTGTTCCAGAGATGCCGATGCACTCACACACATGCACACACACAGAGAAAAATGAACATAAGTAGCCACATATTTTCTCATCTCTTATTTATTTATTATTAAATGCTGAATCCTTGTTGACTTTTCTCACAAACCAGAGGACTTTGCCACCTTACAGGTGACCATGTATCCTTTCATTCCACATATCATTGCAGTTTCACATACACTTCCAGCCTTATCTAGGAAACAAGTGGACTCCATTTGTTCAGTACCTAAAAGATTATTATGATTACAACAGAGCCATGGACTCACTATATGAAAATTCAGTATGAATAAATTAGCCAAATTAAAAAGTAATTTTCTTTCAGTTAGAAATGAGGAGATACAGCAATCTTAATACACTTAAGAGCAGAGTGACAATAACCCATTAATGTGACACAGGCATGAAAAAAATAAAACCTATTTTTAAAATATATGAGGTGAGCTATTTCTGGCATAGATGGTAATATATATTACTGTCTAACTTTGCTTCAATATATCTCACCTGATGGAATGACATTTAAATTGATATGGACAATTCAGGTCACCTACATTCTAAAAACAGAATATACAAGAAAAGGGACTTCAATCTTTCAGAAGGAAACAATAAAGTGCTAGTAGAATGGGAAAACTTAATACTGCAGGACTGAGACTGATAATTCTGTTCACTTCTGCAAAAAGATATGTAAGCTAATGAGCAATGTAAGCACTGAAGAACATGAACACAAGGTGAAGATTAATAAGTCTGGTCTTTAACCACCCCTCATAAAGCAGTTATTTTAGAACCTAAATTCCATGTCAGAATAGCTGAACAAAAATCTAAACAATTTTAAGAAGATTCATTGATGTCAGACAGCATTTGATTCCACCACAGAAGATAACCTTTTTAATCCTACATTTTCCTCATTACAAAATGGCTGTAAACAATGATCTCAGTCTTGGAGAATGTAATTACATTCTTCTAAGAGAGTTCAATGGGGGAGGATAGAGTGATCTGCAGATAAGCATCTCCCCTATCAAAGATGTTTTAAGCTGTGTCTCTGCTGTTGGGGAGATTGATTCTGTGTTCCTTGAGGTGCTGATCCCTCCAAAGTTTGGATACAGGGTCTGATGAGATGTGATTCTTCATTTCACTCAGTTTCTAGATGGAAAGGAAGGGAAAGTACATGAATTTAGGAAACAGTCAGGACATCTACTGCAAAGTGCTATGCATTTTTATCAATCAGTGTGGTTCTTTTTATATTTAGTAAAGAACTGGAGAAGCAGCAGTTTGTGTGTGTGTGCAGTACACATTTAAGATAGTAATGAAAAATATTTGCTTGCAGCTGCAGAAGAGAATGATGGATGCTTAAGACGGGACTTTTAAAATAACAGTAATAAACCATAATATATTTGATTAAATTCTTTGTCCTTCTTTGCTGAAAACTTTATTGGTAATATGGCCTGGATTTTCAGTTTCTCTGTATCTTCAGAGCCATACTTTCCCAGACAGCTCTGATTTTAATTAGATATCAGGATAAAAGACGTGCTTGCTCACTTTTTAGAAACTCTGATGCTGGCATGCTGGAAATAGAAGTACAGCTGACTTAAGAGAACTTTTGTATCTCTTCATTCCTCTTCAAATGAGGCAATAATGCTGCTGAAGTACAACCATTTGATTTCCAGTAAAACAAGAGTATGACAAGGAAAAATTAAAACAATTACTATAGTGGCTATGAAGTTAGGAATGCCAAAGTAAACTTTGAAAACAGCCAGGTGTTTACAACAGGGACTGTAAAAACCTGTCATTACTTAATAAATACTTCCAGCTGAGATTTAAATGTTTCTGATCAGAGTTGCAAATTGATTTAATTTGCGGAGTTAGAGTATCTCTGTGCTAATGAAATACTTCTGCTTCTTTTTTTTAATGGTGTGAACCTCTGAAAACATTGGGTTAGGGAGAACCCAATAAAACTAATAGAATATATTTATAAAATCTATAGAAAAATAATCTAAAAGAATTAAATTATAGAATAGAAGCTATAGCTTCTATAGAAGCTATAGAATATATTTAAACACAAGGGTCAGTAAGCCATAAAATCTACTTCCTCAAAACCATCCTGAAAGAAATCAGAAACCTTACAGAAGAGACAACTACTCTGAGAAACAGGACAATCCATACCTAACATGGAGAATATTTTAGAGTAATATGAAATGAAAAGCAAAGCCATTCATGTAGTCAGAAAAAACAGGAAAAGGTACTGATTACAAAGGACTAGATGAAATAGAGTAAGGCATTGTAATCCTAAGCATCTCACAATATAGCTTTTACATGTGTAAGTCCCAATGCAAAATGCAGTTAGTGCGCAGAGCCTGAGCTCCTACTTTAATGCACTGAAGAACTAAATCACTCAGAATGACAGAGTTTATAACAATGGCTCTACATTTGCCTGAAGCAGCTAGGAGGAAACTGAGCAAAAGAGCTGTGACTCCAGATCAGCCCTTCACAAATGCCTAAAGAACTGGGCTGCAGGGAAAAGCTTTTCAGCACAGAACTTACAGCCCACAGGCTCTTCCTCACTTAGGGAGTTTGAAGGAGGACAGCAAAGAACGTTTTCTTCCTTCATTCATAAGACAACAGAGTGTGTTCTTTTGGAAAAAGGCTGTAACAGGCACCACACTTGTGATATACATACGAAATTCTTGCTGCAGCGTTTCCATAGAAAAGTTTAAATTTTACACTTCCAAGAAAGTGTTACAACCTGAGCTA
This sequence comes from Cyanoderma ruficeps, assembly GCA_008694505.1. Lineage (NCBI taxonomy): Eukaryota > Metazoa > Chordata > Aves > Passeriformes > Timaliidae > Cyanoderma > Cyanoderma ruficeps. The sequence goes on along the minus strand of VZDJ01007754.1, from coordinate 5,731,927 downwards.
GATGTTGTTCTACTGTGAACGACAAAATCTCTTTTCCCATTGAAGCTGTCTACATTTGCAAAATAAGTTACACTGAATTAAAAAATTGATTACTAATAGAGGAGATGGAAGAGTCATTGCCTAATCAAAAACCTAACAATCTAATCCCACAAAAACAATACTAATTTAAGAAAATAGAGGGTTATGTTTAATATAACTTTAAGTGGAACTTATTTGATTGATTCAATGACTGCCATGACCTGAATCAAATCATAAACTACTGCAGCTGTATAAAACATTTCTACTTTTATTTTTCAGTCACGTCAGTCTGCCTACAGTCTTAGTAGCAAAAATGATCATTTGAGCATGACTTCTTTCAGGCATACAGGCAGCAAGATGTAAACACGAAACATAAGTTACTTCTATTATTGGTTTTTGCTCCTTTCTTTGAAAGTTAACCTAAGGATAAATGGAGAAAACTGCAAATTCTTACCCCATATAAAAGTCCGTTCCATTCATGAGAGACGGGAGCAACAGTTGTTCACAAGAGAAGTGTCTAGGAGGAAAGCTGCTGTGTCATATTGACCAGGATAACTCAATCCCATTTCTCATCTTGAGGAAGGTTGGAATTTACCACAGAGGAGAAAGGACTCACTTTTTACCAATTAACAAAATTAGTTGTCAGGTAAGAATTCTAACAATTTTCTTTTACTCATTTCCCACCTTTCTTTTTTTTGTGCAGTATAAAGAGAAAAGAAAAAAAAAAGGACAAACCAAAAAACATACAAGATATTATGAAACAGGAAACTTCTTAATTTTGTAATGAAGTGATAATTTTTAAAATTATTAATTCCTATACTGTTAAGCATTCTATCAGTCTGAGACAAATACTATCTTTAGCATAATTTTTTTTTTTTGCTCACATTTTATTTTTCTAAGTGCCATTAACAGAAACTATTCTGAACATTATTTTTATGGTGAAAGGTTGAAAACAAGCTGCATTTTAAAAATAATATTAGGTATTGACTTCTATTTGTAAGAGAAATGTGTTTCTGCTTGACTGAGCAAAGAGTTTAAAGCAAAGCCCTGTAGTATTTTCCTAGTAATTATTTGGAATTATTTGAAAAGTAAAGGAGCCAGTGATAGAGTTCTTGCCTCAGAAATGGTTAAAGTATTCTCTCTATAGAAAAAGTACTAAAACAACTCTTCTAGGCAGAGTCTGGAATCCTATCAAACTAAAAATAAATCGGAAACTCTCTTCCTGTTCAGAATAGTCTGCTGTTATACTAAAGGTGGGCCTCTGGCAGTCCAAAACAACAGCAACAACATTGCAGACATGGTGGTCTTCTGTTGGGACTATCCCATTCTGCCTCATTTCAGTTTTTATTTAATACTTTTAATGTGTTAGGAGGTCTTAGGGATTTGGTCTCAATGCATCAATAATTTAAATATAATCAACACTTTGTGGATCATCTGTCTTTTTTCATCACTTGAGCTAGCTTTAATTCCTCTGGCAATTGAGTAAACCTGGGCTTTGAGGTTCACGATATAACTTACTTGAAAGTTTGTGTGAAATGAAGCTGCAAAGTTCAACAAACTATCACAGAGGGTTTATTCAAATATATGATTATGAGTCAACAGTACAGGAAACACAGAAGTAGAGAAGAGAAACACTTTTTTCCCTTTGAAGTCCTTAGCTGTTATCCTTAGACCATGCGATAATTAGATCATGAGCTAATTGAAACATACAAATTAATTGCACTGATTGCTATTTATATGAGATGATAATCTTTTCCTGACAAATTTGCTTTGATGAAGCAAAGGAAGCACTTGACATTTCGCCATTGAAAGTCAATTGCTCTCCTGCACCAATTATAATGACACAGTATTTGAACTCAATTGCCTAATGTGCTGTTCCAAACAAAAAAAAGTAGACAATACATAACCTAAGGTGTCCATGCTTTTAAAGCATGGTGTAACAGTGTAACCAACATTTTAATAAGCCTAGAAATCCCTTCATTTTCAGTGGGTTCTGGCAGACAGTTTTTAATTTATTAGGAAAATAAATCATGATCTTTCAGGAAACTGATAACAGGCTGTTGATTTCTCCATGCTGGGAACAGCTTTAAAGGAAGTTTTCTGTGACTCCCTAGACTTAGAGAAAAAAAAAACAACAAGTAATTCACATAAAAACCACTAAACTTAAGCAAGAGTCATGGAGTAAAGTGACAAGTAGAACAAATGAGTTCTATCATGACTGTAAGCTGAACTTCTCTTGCTGTTCAACTTTGTTACAAAAGCAAGGGTTGTAGTACATCAAAAAACAACATAAAAAAGGATAATATGATTCTGCACGTGAACATGGATCATGGTGCTCTAATTTCCTTCTACATCATCTTCCTTTATGGAATGAAATTCATAGCCCATCATTTGTGACTCGTCCACCACTGGTTGCTTCCAGAGAAGAGCCAAACAGGCTCTCTTAGCCAAATTGTTCCTTCAAGTTCAACAGTCAATGTAGGATTTTAAGTGAGAAATATTCACTAGACCACAACAAGCACCATTTTATCTAACAACTGTTTATTATAAGATGTAAAACCAACTCTGTAAGACAAGTCTAGAACCCAGGTTTGTATTTTGTACTGTAACAGCTGATCTAGTCAGCTTTTATTAGCAATGACTTTTCTTTCATTGTGTATTGTTTCATTATTAACACAGGAACTTAACCTCCTCTTTCTAGTTAAACTGCCTGCCACCTCCACCTTTATTTCTATCTATAGTTGGATGGTTACACTGCTTTTTGAAATAGATATCAGAGGACAGCACTTCTGGCTGAGAATCATTGGTAGGCGTGTGAATAAAAATGGAATGACTTATGGTGGGAGGAAGGTTCCAGCTCTTCCTGATGTCAGGGGCTAACACAATGTCAGCATTCCCAACCACAGAGCAGAGGCACAACCACCAAGTCACTGGCCTCTTCCTATTGTCACTGTAGACACATATTTCTTTGACTTGATGGCCTGAAGCCATAAACAGATTTGTCTTTCAGCTTCACTGAACATCACTGGGACTGCTTACTTGAATGCTTATGGCACCTTTTTATATCTTGGTCTGCTGGACTACTATTACAGGGTGAGACTTGTTTCCAGTGTTTGAATCTCCTAATAAGGTTTGTCAGCAATTTATTAGTTTAAATAAATTTTGAATGCTACCCAAACACAGGTCTAATAATTATCTACAAGCAAACACAAATCATCAGTGTTACTATTATTAATCTTTTGTCAATATGTTGCTGTTTATTTTGAAAGTCACCCACGATGAGCATCTTGGGTGATATCCTTTTATTTCAGAAACAAATGGTGAAACCTAAATTGAGTTCAGTAACATTGTGGTTTCATACCTTGTATTTTTACTTACACTCAATCTCTCATATATCACATTAGTCAACCAATAAAATGCATTTATTGTTAGTATTATTAAACTACACAATTATTTGGACTTTAAAAATACTGGTCATACTAGAACTGAAATAATTTTAAAATAATTTGTGTTTTCAGCAATTATTAAGTTAAAAGTATTACAAAAAGGATAAAGATTTAAATATAAAATTAATTTATTAGAAAATTCGTTCTGATTTGTATTCTTTACAGTACATTTACTCTGTTTCTGCTGCAGTTGAAAAGTCACCAAAAAAATAATTCTAAACATTTAAATCGTGTTTTGACATAGTCTCCATTATCACATTAGTCAAGCCAATACATGCAGTAAAACTCTCCTTCAGATAACTTGCTAATAGAGCTAATACCTTGCCATATAGTAAAAGAAACTTTGAAAATCCAGGGTAAAGAGTTGCAAATATAAAATGTCTCTAGATTGCAAACTACTAAAGGATATATTTTGACATTAGGTCTATTGAATTGTTTTGGTGTCTTTTCTTAATTGCAAGAGCTAGCCAACACAGAAATGCTGAATCAGATTGTTTTTATTCAGCTACTCTAGAGAAGGATGAACTCTTGGTCAGTGAAACCAGCAATTGATTAAATAAAACCCTGGCATTCTGCTCTTTTTTTAATAAAGCTTTATTAAGTCAACTCAGGAAAACAGATGACTCTTCAGAGTCTTTGCTGAAAAAAGAACCCAGTGCACCTTTACAAACATCTACTGAACTGGGCAAAACAACAAAAACATCTTAATTGGAACTATTCAACCCACATCACTCTCTTGCAGTAATGTAAAACTTACTTTAAAAAGAAATAAAATATCACTAAAACCTGTAATGGATGAAATTGTGATTTTCTTGGAGCCGTATGAAAGCGGAACCTTGAGATCTAGGACATGAACGAGAAGCTGCTAGACAAAACGTATTCCCCAATAGAAACCTGGTGAAAAGTTGAACTCAGAGAAAGCCATGACAACTGCTTCTACTCAGGCCACACATGTTGGATAAAAAGGCAGTTATAACAGAAGCGTGTCAAAGTGAGATTGCCATGATAATGATTTTATCAAACTTTTACATCTCACGATTATAATAGTTTATTTTATCTAAATCTTATGATCCAATTGTAAGAAATGCCTCTTCCTGGGTTAAGGTGCAAACCAGACCATATGCCAAAGTGAATAGTACAGATTTTATTTAACAGTAAATGTGAGGCAGAGAGATGGAAAGAAGTAGGAAGGGAGAGGGAAGGTGGCAGAGCAGGGAAAGGATGGGTAGGGAGGAGAGAGAGAGAAAGAGAGTACCATGGATCCCTGTGGCTGTGGCATTCTTCTGGTCCTTCCTTGGTTGTGGGAGTCCCCAGTCCTTCTGGAGGTACCGTTTTTATACACTCCAAGTCCCAGGTATCCACAAGGTGTAGATGCTGTTCCCATTACTTGAGATGGGATGTGTGTAACAAATTTCTTCCTTTCTCACTGTATGCCAACATATGAATTTTTGTCTGGAGAGTTTAGCCAGATCTGTCTCACCAGGCATGGAATTATTAACCTGTTGTTGCCATCTGTGCAGATTCTGGTGTCTTCTCACAGACATTAAACCTTTCCATGTAAACCCATACCACAAACCTTCCAGAAAATACTTAAAAATTGTTCATAGGGAAGATTGGGATTTGGTAGTGTTTTGGGATTGTTTTGTGTTTTCCAGGATAGTTGAAAGAAACACATTTCCAATCAGGAGAATTAAGAAAGAAAAGGGAACAAATTAATTGCCTGGGATATACCGTGTTGAAAAGATTTGAAAGCACAACATTAGTGACCTTACTGTCTAGTGTCAGACCCTTATATGCTCTAAAAAATTACTAGTGAATGTCATACTGAATTAATACTGAATGGTATTGAGATAAAGATGGGTAATTGTACCTACCTTTTTTCTATTCCACTAAAAATAACTTTCCGACTGAAAAAGATAAAATTTCATGTAAACTAGAGTTTAACTGTATTAGAAAGAAAGAACCAAGCTGATTTTTCATTTTCCTGTGTTTTTGCTGCATAGTCATGAAACCTCCTCTATTTTGTTCTGTTCCTTTTCAGTACAGTTAAGATGTACAGAGAGCTGCAAGAGAATTTTTAACTTCAGATACTGCTTGGAGCCATGAATCTGTTTTTGCAGTGGAGCTTATTATGCCTCTCTGTAGAAGGAGGAGGATGCTCACTCTTCTTAACCCAACTGTGGCTTTCAAATGCCTATCAGACTCAGCAGAACTTTATTAAGAAACTAAAAATACAGAATTTTGGTATAAGGATATGATAAACAGAACAAATTAAGTGCAAAGTACTGAGAGGATGAACAGTTCATCTCTTTTTGTTGCTATTATTCTATTAAACTTTCCTCACTATTTTTCTTCGTACCTTATTTTCATCATAAATTTATTCATATGTTCAGTATTTATGTACTGTGTTCTACAGTTGCTAGATAACTACTTTCTTCCTAGGTGGATCCAGAAGTCATATTATAAGGCTGTGCTGGACATGAGTGGTCCAGTAATGGTTCACATGAACAGAGGGTTCAGTTTTCTTAAACCCTCTGAGGCTCTATTTTCCAGGCTAAACAATCCCATCTCTCTCAGCCCTTACCCAAAGGAGAGAAGCTATATAACTTCAGAGGTTTAGTCACCCTTTGTTGAACTTTCTCCAGTGCCATTTCATCCGTGCCACTCTTGTACTGAGGAGCCCATAACAGGACACAGGTGTGGTCTCACCAGTGCTGAATAGAGGGGAATGTCCATCTCCCTTCTTCTACAGGCAACACTTTGGCTAACTCAGCCCAGGACACCGTTATCTTTTCCCTTGCTGAATTTCATATTTTCTACCAGACTACTTCTTCATATATCTGATTAAAAAATTAAAAAAAAAAAATCAATCTCAGATATACTAACTCAAAACTTCAAGATTATGTCATCAATAATATAATTGTCATATGTTCAGTAAAGTGAATGAGAAGAGTCTGATGCCTTAACAGAATGGTTTACTCAAATGACATATCTCAGGATGAGCAGCATAAGGGTGAGCATACTCTAATAGTGGCTTTACAAGATAACTATGAAAGGGCAATCAGGGGAATTCTTTAGCCAAATTTTCCTGAATTCCAAAGATTCCTGAATTCTCTTCTTAAGAGTGATAGAACTTCCACAGGTTGGGAAAATAAAGGACTATAGGCTGGATTTCTATTTTGTGGTTAGACCACAACCCAGAATTATAAAATTAAAAGTTAATAATGGAGGAAATTATCCTGGCTATCCTATGACAGCATGTTCTGGCCTGTATGAGGATGTGGATCACTACTACAACTCAGAAGATATTGATTTCTATAATTTTTATGTGGAGCATGGTCCTAGAGATATGCGTGGAGTACTCCAAGATCGGACACTTCATTCCAAGTCTCCAAGATCTTAGTTGAGAAATGTGTCATTCCTTCATCTTAATCAAATTACTGTAACAATTCAGTCCTTCACAGAAGGAAAGAAACATTACTTCAGACTCCCACAGATATATCTCNAAAAAAAAAAAAAAAAAGAGAGATGTTTATAGAGATTAGATATTTTGTGGGTTCAGATGGCAGCTAAGCTTTAAATCCCACATTTAATTTCTACCAATATCATTCATGAGGCACTAAACTGCTTTCTAGCAGCTGGCCTTCATTACCCAAGCAGATCCATTGCCATACTTTAGACTTTACTGGAACTGTTTTTAAAATAAATCATTACTCATAGTCTCTATCTACACTGGTGACTGTATCACTGTATCCATCTTAGGAGAGATGTTACCCCACTATGTGGTGCAGTGATTCTTGTATATTTAGCTCAGGGCTAGCTATCTCCAGGGCAGATTGGTGGTATCTGTACTACAGGTCAAGTAATCCTGGGCAACCAGGGTCATATGTAGCTCTTGAGAATCAAAATATTTCTCTTTTCCTGTTAAAAGTGTCTGACATACTGTGCAGATTATGCTGTAGGAGAGCTATCTTTATGTTCTTCTTTATTTAGGATGTGGTATTAGGTAATATAATAATGACTTAATGCCTGAAAGGGTTTAAGTGTATTCATTAATGTATAAAGGACTAAGTCTGGTAATGTTTCACCCATGCTGGATTTGGAGAGCAGCACTGAAATCAGCTTCTAAAACCATGCAAGGATATGTTGTGGGGAATACATTGACTCACATTCACAAAGATCCTGGGAAAAAAAATTAATATTTACACAGTGTAGATTTGCAGAGATGGAAACAAAATGGGGATGTGAGCAGCCATAATTAGTAGCCTGATTAGAAGGAGAATGTTACTGAACAGAAGGAAATGTCTGTCGAAAAATACTAACAGACAAATTGCTTGCCAGCCTGAGAGTCTGGGAACTAGGCCTTGGCAGCAGAAATACCCTTAAAAAGTGCAGCTGGCATCTATGAAATACAGCTGCATACATAGAAACAGGAGGCATCCTGATATATCATCAATAAGTGCAAAACCTAAGGAACTGCAATGTCAACTTATCATCTCAAAATTGAAAACAGACTGGGAAAACAAAATTCATCTGAAAAAACAGAAAACTTCATCATATATTGGCTCTTACAGGTGAAAAACAGAGACTGACAACATCTATTGTCTGTTCAGAATGCTGGTTATCGATGCGGTCATGCTTCTAGTAAATTAAAAGGGCTTAATTTTCCTTTCCTAGACAGGCTGAATTCTCCAAAAGAAATTTCTACGGGATCTTGGACTCGGGCTGGGGATATCTGGATGACTTCAATTTTCTGGTGTAGGTTATCTTTAAAGAAAGGCTCAGTCTGTTATTTCATTGGTCCCACTCCTGGGGTTTGTCCTCTACCTCTGAGATGGTTGAGTTCCTTTCCTCTATCAATATGTCCTCCTCTTTGGGGTTGTTTCACCCCCCCTGAAATCTGTCTAATTCACTTGATACTGCTATTACATATCCATGTAACCACTCAATTGTAACTACCCACTATTATATTGATGATAAGTTTGTTTCACTAATTTTAAGTTTCTGGTAGCTGGTAATAGAACACAACTGTGTTGCTGTTTTACAGTTGATGGTTGTTGTTGTATGATTGATTGCTGCTGTGATTGATTGCTACCACACTATTGATTGATATTATATTATTTATTGCTGATAGTAATATTTAATAGTTTGATAGATATACTTTTTTTTTCATTTTATTAATTATAGCTTTATTGCTAGTGGTGATTCTGTGGTAGTATACCTGCTAGTGGTGATATGAGGGAAATTTATGCGGTGATCTGCAATAAAGAGACTTTTAGAGAATTGTACCCTTGTGTATTATGGAATCCTAAGAACCCACAGTCACGATTTTCATACACCCACAGAGCAGGTTATTTTTTTGCCTGTGACAAACAGTGAGATAAGCTACTTGACAGATTTACCCACTTTAAATATGTCAGAGTGCAGTGCACTTTAACTGGGTCCTTTGAGATTGTAGAGTTTGTAGTATTAATAACAGTTTTACTTATTGTAAATATATCTGATGTTGAAAAGGATTTCTGATTTATCAGAGTAATTCAGAGTAAACTGTATAACACCACCAAATATAAGTCACAGTTAGCAAAACACAGCAAAGGCCGTGTTCAGTTCAATCACAACATCATTGTGATTGCCATTCCCAGTGGCTATGATGTGCTCACTATCACCATCCTGGGTGTCATCAGTCCACAGGAAGTTATACATTGGTTGAAGCCAGATCAAACCTTTTGCTCTCTTAGAAATTCTTTTATCAGTTGCTTTGTTTTTCTACTCTGTGTTGGGCTGAGACACATATTCACTCCCTTTCTTGTTGGTCTGGCTGACTCAGGGAAATATTTACACTTTTAAGGAACACAAGGAGAAACATTTACACCACCAGTTATCCAGCTCAACTGCTGATAGTGGTTTAACTGAAACAAAGGCCACCCTTTGGTCTTTTTGTGTTGAGATTAGGTCAGTTTCTTTGGACTACTCCCTGAGCTTCTTGGACACATCAACTTGACCCATTTCTACTGAGATTTCTTTCATTGCAGGGGTTTGTTGATCAGTCACAAAGTGGCATATCAGGTCTCCCAATAGGATAAAAAATTAAAAAATGTAGGGAAGTTATTTGGCTTTCATTAGTAATAAAATATGAGTTTTTCTACTCTGCTAATGTTTTCTAAATAGAAAATTTTCTTTACTAAAATTAAAATTTATCCTATTTTAGATGATTAAGAATCATGAGACTTTCTGTAAAGTTAACAGGGTGGTTGTGTGACTAGGCTTTAGCTCTAGATGATTGATTTGGGATGATAGTGAGTGTACAATTATGCTGACTGTACTGAGCAATTCCAGTCTCATGGTAATTTCTAAATATTTTATTTCAGCCTATTATGTCATTATACTACAGTTTATATTTAGTATGCTCTAGTAAATGGCTAGTTATTTATTGGAGCCACTTTACAAGTTTTCTAGTTTTCTCATGCCACCAACGACCTCTGCTTCAGCTGTGGACAAATGTGCATCTGCCATTCTGTTGGGATAAGCCATTTTCCTTCCCCCACCCTCTCTGGCAAGAGAGGGACAAAGACAGAGACTATAGGTTGAGATAATAATTAACTGAATTTATTGAAAGCAAAGTGCAACAGAAAAAGAAACATACAATAACAGCAGCAATATTAATAGCAAAAGTATAGGGAAAAAAAGAGAAGGTGCACAAACGATGTTCACCCCTGTTATAAATATGGTGAGCCGAATCAAAATTAAAAAGAGATCAATTTTATTTGCTCGCTAATGCGAATTTAAATACAGATAGGAAATAAAAACACAACAAGAAAAAGACCAAATTGCAATGAAACAGATAAAAACCTCAGACACAACAAAGATCAAATTCGATCGAATGGGAGGCGAACAGTGGGCTGGCCCACACCAGGTCCCCCTGTCATTCGCTCCAATGTTCTGCTTTTGGGGTCCAGTTTTTATAGTTTTTATTTCCCTCCAGGCAGGGTTTTCCTTTGTTTGGGGCAGGATTATGGGATTCATAGTTCTTCTTTTTTGGATTCAAACTTCTTCCTGAGTGGAATCAGAATGGTGTCTGCGGATTAACTTGAAATTTTATTGATATTGAGAGTGAAGCCCCTTCTCCAGACGGGGATGGTTATTGGAAGCCCAGGGATGGGTATTGGAAGCTGAAGCTGTCTGGGAGCTGATGTCTGGGTGATTTGGTCTTGGAGACACAGCTGAAGTCCTCTCTTCAAATGCAGATTGAGGCAACATTCCTCAGTCCATCAAGTCCTCATGTGTCTTTGGCCTATTCCTGTAACCTGCAATTCTTTAATTTCTCATGGCCAGATCAATATACAGTGTCTATTTACAACACCCCCTCAGCTTAACTCTGAGTGGCAACTGGAAAAAGACAGGATGCTGAATGCTTCTCACAGTGCTCTACCTGTCCTCAAGCCTGTTACAATGGAAAACAATGATGCATAAACCCCTGAAAGCTAGATCATCTACCTTTGTTAGGTATCAAACAAATTTCTCAACTCAAATTAGTTAAATTCTGATAATTTGTAAATTATATATAATTTCTAAAGTCTAGATTTCTATTTATCCAGTGTCTGATGGTGGTTGAATGCAAGAAAATATAGATCCAGAGTTATCCTTTTTTTGAGTTATCAGGAAATTGTTCTTATCTGTTTATGTTTATTCTTTGCACACAAATATTCTAAAAAAAAAAAAATCCCCCAAACATTTTGGGTAAGCTTACAGATCTCATTAATGTTAAGCTTTCACTTCAGTTTTTGTAAAGATGGAAAACTGAACCTAAATATACCAAATCATAACAACACTAACAATGTATATCAACACAACAATTTACACAGATCACACATCATTTTCTCAAAGAGAATGATCCATAGTAATAAAAATCAGATTGGTAGTAGTGAAAGGGGAGGCTGGTGTACTTGAGGTAGTCTGCTAAATTTAAAATTATTTTCCTTTAGACAGTAAAATCCATAGTAAATATAGACTTTTAAGGTGGCTTATCAAAAATCATTCTGAGGTAAGAAATGTAACCATAGTGAATGTTACAGGAAATTACCTTCATTGTCATATAGAAACAAGTTATTTCAATGTGTGCAAGAGAAAACTATTGTCATTTAGATAATATATGACCCAAAGTTTCAGCTGCCAACAAATGCACTGCAGTGCGAGTGCAAATGCTACTAAAACTGATTATCCTGACCTCTAATAAAATGTTCATTTTTTAGCCTTTACACTCTTCTGGCATTATTCTACATGTGTGTACTCCTTCATGGAATGCAACTCTGAACATGCCTCTTGGGAAATGTTGCTGCCTACCCACAATTTTGCTGAAAGATGAATCCAAAGCATTCACCTTTGTCTGTGTCTGAATAACTGTAGATCCCGCTGGATGAGTAATTTGTACTGCTCTTTTTCATCGCCTTCAATTTCCTTCTGAGCACCTTCTCTCTGGGGCTGAGTTTCATCACTGATTTGCATAAACTTCTTCTGCTAGCAGATAAACATGGGTGTTTTTCTTTTCAACAGTCTTATCCTAAGACTGGTAATGAATTACATGTTTATTTTGTTCTCATTTTCTTTAGATGGGAAAGGAAGCTAAAATATGGACAAAAAATCCCGCTAAGTTTTAACCTCATCAAAAGTCTACCCTGGATAAAAAAATTTCCAAAATACATAAAATTAATGATTGATGACTAAAATTCAAAATTATTTGTAGCAAAATAAAGAAAAAAGAATAGAATTGTGTTTTACTGCTTCACATGAAACTTGTCTATGAAAACTTATTGGATTAAAAATGGTACATAGCATCACCTGAACTGACTTAATCATTTTTTGGAATGTGCCTGAATCTGTGTACCAAGCAAGGAATGACAATGACACTCTAGGAGGAGTGAAATCTTTCCTTGCTTCCATGTGCAACTTGTGAATTCCATATCCTGAGGCTTAAAGGGAAAACTAGGCTGTAGCAAAACTGGAGCAATATATTACTTCTATTGCTCATTGTTCTCATTGTGAAGGAACACTCCCAGTACACATCTAAATACAGGTGACTTGCATTTCTGTCCCAATGCATACTGTGAAGGATGGAAACTATGTCTAGAATCCAAAAGTATAGGATACAAGTGTCACACATTTTTAACTCATTGTTCATTAATAAAATGACAAGGTAAGTTTGCAGTGAGCAAAGAGGGTTTCTCACCAAGGAAAAATATACAAAAAATCAAGCTTCCAAGCTGAAATTTAAAAAAAAAGCAAACAAGCAGACAAGCAACACAGATTCTAGAGCAAGCACATAAATAAGGATTACTTCAATTATCATCCCATCCTTCTTCTGGAATTGTGCACTATTGTGGAGAAGCAAAACATTCCCCAGGGGCTGTTGGTGCTCTTCCTCTTCCTTGTGTCATCTGGCAAGTACATTGGTATATATTTTATATATTAATGCTTTTTTTTAGAAGTTTTAACCCCAAAAACTTGGGAAAGAGAATGATATACTGTGGAACTCTTAGTTGTATATTTTCAGCAGATTTTTACTGATCCTATGTAATTTCATTATTTTTCTTTTCTTGTCTCACTATCCTCTATACATTCCTTGAAGCCCCACATGATTTCATTTAGAACTTCTTTTGACAGCATGATTTTTTGATCTCCATTTTTTGTGAGCTTTTAATGACCAGCAGGTATATCTTCCCCATTCTCACCACCTGAAAAATTGTTTTATTTATAATTAGATCCCTGGACTCCATAGAAGTAGCATTTAATTTCATTTATACTAGTGTAAATCAGCAGCAAATTACAAAAGCAAACTGGAAGTAAGTCTCAGTAAAATAATACCTGAATTTGACTCTAGTGTCCATCAGTTTTGAATCCTTTTTTTTTTTAACTTAGGGACAGACCTGAATTTTGTTCTATTTAAATATTGCACTTTTCTTGCTTGACAGCAAACCAAAGTAAAACAAAATACACCACATGAAACCAAAAGAAAAGCTTACATCTAAATTTCATACTATTATCATACCAAGATATCGCCCTCATCTTTGACTTCTGAAATTAATAGTGTTTTCTGCATTTTGTATAGATTTTTAATTAGACAGAAGCTATCTTTTATCACACAGTCTAGACTGAATGAGAAATGGAGAAATGGGACAGAAAGAGTAAGCATTTTTTATTGCCTCAATCACAAATCACATTATAGCTGGAATAAAACTAAAAGTAATGATGGATGGAAAGATGGCACCTCTGTATTCTGGTCATCTTTGAAAACATGTCTATTTTGATTAAAAAAAAAAAAATCTGTTAATATCTGTGCTACTTCCCAATTCATTAAAAAATCATTGTTACAAGGACTTCATATAAAAGAAACATTTTTCCTCTGTTTCCATCAAACACGTCTGTCACAATGCATTTGCTGTCATGTTAAAAAAGTAATATTTCTGGAAAGTAGCACTTGTGGGAATTACATTACTCTTAACATGGTAGCTGGCTAGTATAGGGACTACCTGAGGGCATTGCTTCCAGGCAGTTGTTTGAAATATTTAATGCCACATAAATCAGTTCTGGTATGGTTCTGCAAATGTTCATAGCATATTAATGTTGCAACTCTAAAAGAAAAGTGAAAATCAGAACCTTATCAGAACCTTATTTTTCTTTACACTTGTGACTTGACACTGAAGACGACAACACCTGTATTATTTATTTTAACACCTTAGAGTCTGAGAGGTTGAAAATTTAAAAAAAAAAAAAAGCTTATTGAGTAAAAGTCACACAGATGTCTTTCTTGAAAGGAATAATATTTTTATCTTTCAATTTTTCTCTTCTAAAGATATCTACATTCTCCAAGAGATAGTGAAGAATATTAGCATTCTTTTAAAATCTTCTTTGACCATGCCAAAATTTTTTGGAGCCAAAATATTAATTTCTGAATCTTTTTTTTACTGTCAATTGGCAGAACAATTCCTTGGAGCAAATGTATCATTTTGAAGACATTATCTTTTTTGATTAAACTCTAAAACGTATGCCTAGATATTTCCATTTCCTGTTGCTTTATATTTATAGAAAAAAATATGGTGCTCTCCTAATAAGGAAAGATCCTTTCAGGATATTGGAAAAAAAAAACCAGATTTTTTTTTTTTTTCAGTTTAAAGGATACAGATATTAAAAATGTGGTTTTAGATGTATCTGTAGCATGGGCTATGTTGAGCAGCTAAAAGGAACATTGATTCAAGCCTACACTGTGAAAAAAAAAAAGTTGCAACCTTATTCAACTGTACTAGATAGTAGTTCAAAAATGTTTTAGTTTATTTGAAGTTAGCACTGCAGCACTGAAGGAGGAAAGACACTTGGAAGCAACCAAAACATGTTCATTATCCCTGTGCTCAGTAATGGGCAGTGTAATGTCAGCTTTCTTAAGTGGTGCTTCTACCAGCATACTGCCAGCACAATACTGTGGAAACATGTCCAGTCCTCTAGATAATGAATAGGTATTTTCTACGAACTCTGTTTTATTGTGAATATAAATAGATGTGGTTGTAAAGAGGTTTATTGTCTTAGCTGATATATTTCAACAGCAGAGGGGAATTAACCTGAGATCTGTCATTTGCAACATTAAGTAGTATTTGTAATGATTTTTTTAGGATTTAATAACTTATGAATTAGCTTAGAAAGAATTAAAAATATTTCCTTGTCTCATGTAAAATACCAAACAAACCAAAAGCCAAAACCACCCCCTCTGGAGGCCCGGGGGCCTGCCATCAAAGCATTTATGTCTCAAGGAGTCAGAGTATGTGAAGAGAAATGCCACTTCAGTTATGGTGAGAAGGATTTTTCTCCCATGAGTCTTGGCAGTCCCATGCTAATATCTTCTGCATCCTGTTGTCCTATTGATTTGTTAAGTGGATGTAAATTGATGCCACCTTGGTTCAGCTTCTGTTTACTATATATATTCATTCCCTAGAACCTTCTCCTTTCCCTGTTTCCCCACTGGCCCTTGTATCCCCGCCCATCCATCCTGGCACTCCTTATTGGTTACTACCCTCTGCCCCACCTACACACCCCCCCTATTCCCTCAGACCATTGGCCCCTGATGGTCTGCTCTGCCCCCACTTGCCCTGTACTTAAACCTGGACCCTCCATTAATCCAGCTCTTTTTTCCCTGGACCCCTTTGGTGTATGGCTGCAATAAACCCTGCTGGAACTCTACACAGAAGGACCCTTCCTGCTTTCATTGGCTGAGCTATCCATGGGGTGTGTGTGTGTGTGTGTGCGTTTGCGTGGATTGAGTGACTGTCTGTGTACTTGCCCCAGTGCCTTCTGGTGGGGACGCTTTTAGGAAAGTAGTGGCAATTCACCATCCACCCGTGCTGATAGACTTCCCCNAAACAAACAAACAAAACCCCCACAACTAACGAAAGAAAAGATATCCTGTTATGTTTATCATGTGTTCATTGACCACATTAGCCATCCCGCTATCCCTATTTTATGAAATTGCAAAACAAGTTCCTATCAATATTTAGCATACATGGATGTCTCATAAGACCAGAGAGATTTTCCCCAGCTACAGAAATGTTAACTTTCTGATCTTGTTCCTTCAAAAAATGGATATAAGTTTCTAGTGGATTACACTGTGTTCCTAATATTAAATACTGCCAAATATTGAAAATCTGAAGTTGAAGAGAACATGGAAGGAAAAGAAGAATCTAGTCCTTAGGCAGCAACCAGAACTTGCAATTCAAGGCTTTTAAGGGAACCTTTTCTTACATACCTTTGCATACTTCTTTTTCTGTCCTCTTTATATATGTTTTTACTCTGTTGTTTCATTGCACATGTTCCTCTCTGCACAGTTTATACCCGTACTACCTTGGCAGTTTTGCCCCTATCTTTAAAGCTAGGTCTAACTGCTTATGTTTGTTTACTATAGATGGTGANTTTTTAACTGACAACTACAATAGCCAATTGCATGCAGGGATACACTTTTGGGACACACACTGTTTTAAAAAAAAAGTTAGAAGGAAGTTTGGGGTGTTTTTTTTTCTTTTTTTCTGTTTTTAAAGGGGGTAAGGCAGTCCTGGCTCTCTCCTTTGGAGGGGGCCAGGACGGTTTGGTTTGTTTGGGTTTCTATGGGAGGTTTGCTTGGTTTGGTGATTTTTAGGCTGGGTTTATTTTGGTTTGGATTGATTTTTAATAGCTGGAAACATTTTGTTGCTCCCCCTATGGGGGGAGCTGGTTTGAGGTTTGACTGTGGGCTTGAGCCTTTTTTTTTAGCAAGGGGAGGGGAGCTTGCAACTTGCAGCCACTCTAAGCTGGGCTTACTTTGAATAAGACTAAGGGGTGGGGGCAAGGAGCCTTTCATCAGCTGGACTGCTTCAAAATTTGAGTTTGTTTGTAGGAAAATGAACACTTGTGGGGAGAGGAGAAAAGTTTTGAAAGTTTCATTTTTTTTTCTTTCTTTTCCTTACTGTGTGCTAATAAACTACATGTTTACCTTTAAGTTGAGCCTGTTTTGCCTTTTTCTCCAAAAATCCTATTTCTTAGCTGGCAAATAAAATTTGGCAAATGTGAAACCACCACATAAATGGTGTGTTGGCCAAGAAACCCAAGATTTTAACCAAAAACCACAACACTGCTTTATCATATACTCTGGTTACAGGTTGATGATCTCAGTTTCTGTTTCTGCTTCTTTGAAATGAACAGAAATGGTGTTAAAACCTTTCAAAGTGTACCCCTACACCTGACACAGTATGCCAAATCTGAATATGTCAGGTTTACTCATGGAACTGGAAATAAATCTAAGACCTTGTAGAATATTTGTTATAACATTATGCTACATTGTGCATCAGAGTTTCTCCTATCTGCTTGCCTGCTACAAAAACTGAGTCATTCTGGGCTTTAAAATGGCCCTTTCATTTCCATTGTTTTCTCTGTTACTGTCGCAGACTTTTAGAGAGGAATGTTGTGGATAACTGAGGTCAGGTGTGTTTTTCTAAAAAGCTGTAAGATAATATGCTGGTTCTTTATGCTGAAAAAGCAATATTTCCTTTTTCCACACAATAGTGTTAGTCAAAATTTAAAAACTAAATTAGGGTGGCTCACTTACACATAGGTCCAGATAAGACTTTTAGGAGTAGATATTTATATATGCCTCTAGTACAAAAAATTCAATGTGAATTCTCTTAAAGTTCAAGGTCAGCACTCTGTATTCATAATTCAAACTCAGAGCAAAATACTGGGGTCCATAGGCTGTGAGGAAATACAGTTTCTACATGTCTTGATGTTGTACTTGTGTTTTCAGGAGTGAAAACATGGATCAGTGAATCGGGCATACATTCTGATATAGAATAGCTACTGTTGAGGTGTTTCTTGCCAATTTAAGTAATTTAATGTCATTTCAAAATTAGTAGAAAATCTTATCTCTTATATTGATTAGCCAAGTAGTGTACTAACTTTATACTATATTCAATTTGAAATGGAACAAGCCCCATAAATATTCTAGTAATAAAAAAGATTTTTTTTAGTGACCAGTTACCATGTTCAAAATAAAATATTTGTCATGCGACTTTATTCAGATCAAATTATTAACCTGAAACCCTGTTATGTTGTGTTTTGAAAAGATAAGGGAAATGTCCCCAGTTATTATGGTGGCAGCTGAACCATGTGCTCTCAAGTCATTAAAAAAACATTTGGTCTCGTAAGTTCCTCTGTATTTCACTTTCATAGAAATGTTCATGGCTTACTTCTAATACAAAAGAAATATCTGCAAGGCATACATAGATCATGAATGTAAAGTCTCAATTATGTAATCCATAAATTCAAAATAACAGATTGTTGCATTATTCTCCACTGCTATGCTGTTTTGTCTAAAACATTTTTTCTCTTATTAATCCCTGAAACAGCAAGAAGGCATAAAGATTGCTTTTTCAACAAAACTTCTTTAAGCATGTTTAATTTATGTGGTTTCAAGGCAGAAGTTCATCACTTGCCCATGAAAATTATCCTTGAAATTGTCCACAGTGCGTTAAAGACAAAAAAAAATTTAAAAAATATGTTTCCCAGGTTACATCTTTAATGTTCCTATTTCTTCAAGGGAGAACCAAACCCCATTTCTATAATTAGAATATTACAGCAGGGCATAGAATAACTGAGTATGTTTACAGGAGACGTGGGAGATTTTGTCTTTGTGCCCAGATAATTAAAATGTTGCCTATTTAATTTCAAAAGTGGAGCAAGTTTAATTTGATAAATTTACCTTACAATTTTTTAACTCTGGGTGTGTTTTTTTCTGTATTTTTAACTGATTATTAAATTATAATTTACTGGGAAATTTATTAATAATAAATAAGATAATCTTTTACTTGTAGGGTTTGATTTCCACTCAGCTCAGCAGGAATTAAAAGCTGTTCTTATCTAATTAATTTCAATGGTTTATACATCAGAGATTTCCAGTTTGAGCTCTAATGTTACAAGCTCACCACCAAACTTTCCCTAATTGCCAGACTCAAACAGCAAGAGCTTTAAAAACTCACTTAAACTGAACTCTCTACAATCTACCTCCTATATAAGGGTCAAGCCTGGCTAAGAAGGTACACGTGGTGAGCAATTTTTGTTACAGACCTGTGAGCACACAAAGAAATGAATTTTCTGAAGCTGTCAGGATGAAACCTCTGAGCCTCACTAGTTCTACGTCATACTTTGAAGTTAATCCAATAGGTAAGTTGTAAGTGACTTAGCTGAGGAGAATTTTCCTAAGCATTTTGAGAAAAATAGGCTGTCACTTGAAACTCAACATTTCTATGTCCATTGCCAGCATGGAGGACAGCAAAAGCCTTGATTCTCTGCAACCCCTGAAGCTCTTCTTCTCTGGGTCTTTTTTCTTCCTGTACCTTTACACACACAGAGACACTCTCAAGCAGACAAGAATTATTTGTTAACACAGCAATTATTTGTTGGCAAGTATATATACTAGGTAGCTGGAAATAGTGTGGTATTAAGCTAATATTATACGAATATGCTCAGCATTCTGGATGAGACAGGTATTCTGGATGAGTATGGTACTTGCCAGGCATGTGCCAGTTGGGTGAGATATGATTGCTCCCTTAGAACAGGCTGATCCTTGATGTTGTTTTGTTGCTATTTTATTTTTCCTAGGTTGTATATCCTCTCAAGGCAGCAACACTTCTCTTTAAACTTTGAGGCTATTTATATCTACTTAATAACATTCTGAGCAAAATTGAGGTTACAAAGCTAGACTGCACCAAACTGGGCTTCAGGTCTCAGGAGTATACCTTGTCCATTCTCTCACACTCTTCTTTTATCCAAACTGCATAGCTGAATTCTCAGTGGATAAGGTCTCCTGTCTGCTAAAATCCTGAAATATTAATGGGGAATGTTTGGAAAAATGATGGGTGGCCCAGGCTTAGGTAATGTTGGGAACTGCTCCAATATTTCAGCCATATAAACAATTAAGTACCAGTGGCTCTTACTGTTCAATTTGTAGTACAGTCATAACAATAAGGTTCTTGTTGCAGATGGAAGCCTCCAACACCTCATGTAGTGCAAATAATAGAAGTTTTAAATCGATACATAAATTAACTGAATAGCACATTATTTTCAAAATCCTTCTATGGGCAAAGAGGAAGAGCAACACCCATTTATGTAAGTAAAGCTGAGACTTTACTGGTTAGTATAATTGAAATCATAATAGTCTTATTCAAAAAACACCATTAGTCTAATTCAAATTACTTTAGAGAAACAAAGAATCATAATGCTGATAGAATAGCTATATGCAGAAAGACTCTCAATAATAACAATAATACATTTAATATTGTAATTTCTTATTATTGCAATTTCTTAATTGCACTTCTTACTTTCTACTCCTTTTTCTGCTGTTACCCTCACACTTTAACTGCTCCTCTGGGCCAACAATTTCATTGTGGATTTAGTGGTGATGGTCTGTTGTAGCCAGTTGCTAGCATCTGGAATCCTTTTCAGGGAGGAATAGTATCATGTTGATGGTTTATTCTTTCTTTTTCCCATTTCCTCTCTCCTTCTATTCCCTTTTTCTTCTCCTCTATGCTGCATCCTGTCTAGTCGTGTCAAGGTCTTTATCATACTACACTTGTATTTCTCCACACTATATCATTGTGTTAGGCTTGTAAATATTTCCTTCTACCAAGAACAACTGCTTGTTAAGCTGCAAAGATTAGCAAAAGCAAATGCAAAAAAATGAAAAATAGATATAGACACCTGATCAATTAGAAAAACATGCTGTCAAAACTAAGCCAAGAAAAGCAAAGTTAGAGACAAGTCAAAATAAGCTCAGACAAACCTCAGGCTTGTAAAATCTCAGTCTCGAGACCTTCTAAGTTCAGTACAATATGCAACAAAACGAGGGGAAAAAAAAGAGGTAAGTGATTCCTAATGCTTTCCAGATTATTTTGAAAGACCATTTATTATTTCATAATTTTTTCACTGTTTATTTTTTTGGAGATACAGTATAAGTTGAATAGCAGGAAGTAAGAAAAAGCATATATAATATTGGTGGGTTTTTTTCCTTTTTATGCATAAACTCTTTAAAATTAATGCTATCAGAATCAGATGAGGGGCTCTATTACTTCCCTTAAGTTTAACCAAATACTTCTCTGTTCATTATCAATAACTCCCATTATGAGTTATCAAAGGGGCTGGGATTGTCATTGAAGCTGTAGGTTTAAGGGCCAAATTCTGTTCTTTGCTGCACATCAGAAAAGTGGAGCAAGTACTTTTCTTAAAGTAGTTACTCTGCTTTACCCTGAGAAAAATATAGAACTATTCCCATGAAAAATTCAGGTCTCATACAAAACAAACAGTACCATTATCTGTGCTTATGCAGTACATATTTAATAATCATCAGTAATCATTTTGTTGAATCTAACATTATCTTTACTACAAATAAAAGCTGCAGAAAATTACACTTAGGTTGTTAAGGTGCCAAGAGGCATTATCTCATGAGCAGTAGCAAATATTACTGTCATTCTACTCTAAGCTTGNAAAAAAAAAAAAAAAAAGCCTTTTCAAAGCTTGGTGGATTCAGCCACTTCTTTTTCAGAAAAAGAAGAGAAAAAATAACAAAGGATAAAGGAGCAAAAATATTCCCAAAGCTACGATTTTTTTTATCAAAAAATAAAAACAGATTTTAGTTCCACATTACTTCTAACAGAGGGGTCCTATACATTTGACAGTCTGCCCTTGAAAGCTACAATTCTGACTGTAAACTTTGCCATCTTGCATAACGTAATGATAACTTGCATGTACTCTCCTAGCCTGTGCTATGTTGATTTACTGGTGGAGTTTAATTAGCCTTTTGCCACCAAGTGATTAAGATGGACCCTGTTCTGTGCAAAAGCCACGTTGTGCTTTTAACACACTATCTGTCTATTTGCATTCTCATACCTGGTGTTTATAACTCTCTGTAAAACTGTCCTTTTAATAATAAACTTAAAAATTCAGGACCATTCTGCTGCTCAGAAAAAAACCCCAACAAAACAACCAAAACCAAGCCAGTTGTTCAACAGCACATTTTATAGACTAGCTTAACAACTACAGCAAAATAAAATGAAGTTGTACATCTGACAATGGCATGTCTGCATAAGGCAGACTGTGACCTATGCGACTGATGTAGTTTTGCGTTTTGCTTAAAAAAAGAGATCGACAATATTTTCTCTTGACTTTCTCAAAAAATCAGATTATATCTGCATCAGTTCTACTTATGCACATGACAAAATTCCAATAATAGACTAAATATATTGATCATTGTGGTGCGAAGCACTCTTATTATATGTTAGAGTGGCTGATCAGGCATAAAACCATTTATACCTCTCCAAATGAAAACTCAATATTTTTTTTTCATTTTCAAGGCAGTAATTTACGTTTACTGGTCTTCTGCTTGAAGCCATGTCTATGAATTTCATATCCCAGAGTAAGTTAGTTCTTCAAGGTGGGTGACACACTTCTCCAGACCTTTAAGTGGAATAATCTTAAGGAATTCTTGTCTGATATACCATGTTCCTCGTTGTTTAAACTCCTATCTTGATACAGTAACAATACATGTACATTGATATGCAAACACAACTTACATTGCATCTTGCAAGTTTTGTATGTTACAGAACATACCTGCAAGAATCAGTGCTTCCATGTTACATGATTACAGCTTTTTCAGTAAATGAGTAAAGCATATATTTTATACTGAGAATGTGTGCATATATTTAGAACTAGAAATTGTTAACTTTTTGCTAAGTTTTTTATCCATTTGAAATAGTGTAGCTGTCAGAATTCTTGATGCCTTCCATTTTGAGATTAGTTCAGTTGATTAGAGCATGATGCTGGTAATGCTAAGGGTTACATGTATGGACATTGACTCAAGATTTGTACTTGATAATCACTGTGGGTCCCTCCCAACTGAGAATATTCTTTGATCCTAATGGATTCCTGTTCCATCCCTCTGTTATATTTTTTATAGATATTCTGATCAGCTGGTATCAGAAATAGAATCATTACCCTGAGGGCTAACACTCACTAAATAATAAAATACAAAAAATTGAGATGAATAAATAAATCTTTGATTATTTTATGAGGATGATAATGCAGAAATTTTGTTTCCTTAATTTAATATTTTGCAAAGAGTTGCCATGCAGTATGAATATTAGATAAAAAGGGTCTAGACTTGTTCACCTGAAAAACATGACAAAACCTTTCAGCAGCTTGCTAACAAACCAGCAAAATTACTAATCCACATACATGTGTAGCCTTGTGCACTACGGTGTCCCAGATAAACTAACCTCATGGTCAGAACGTCCTTCATTTTTCCATGTCTTAACAGATAGTAATCAGACTCACAAACACTGCTGGCATTCATAAAGTAGTTTTTAATGCCTTTCCTATATAGATAGAGTGAAACTTGAAATAGAAATGGCACTTCCATTTTCAATTGAACAGTCTTGGGTGACACACCCATATACCAATGATTCTGGAACAATGGGTATCTATCTTGCCTTTGGATCCAAAGATGCAAGGGAAGTAACAGCAACCCATGATGACTTGTAGGGAGAACAGCAGTACCTCTCTCAGTCAGGAGCTCCTAGATTTTCACATTGCTTTTCCTTTCACATGCCCCTCAGGAGTTCTTTGGAAAGACAACATGTGAAACCTGTGTGGTAAACAGCTTCATTCAAACCTTGTAGCTAATGGTACATAAAGACAGTATCTACTGTTATTTAAAAAAAAAAAACAAACGCATAACTTCAGGAATCAGTGCTTCCATGTTTCACAATATCTCACAGGCAGCACTTATTGAGGCCACTGAATATCCAATTTAAACTCCTGATGCAGTCACAAAGGATTTAGTTCAACAAAATCCTACCCTCAGAAGTGCGTTCTCTCCCAAGTTAAAACTTTGAGGTTACGAATAAGAGAAGTTATTGAGCCCAGTCCATTTAATTGTAGAAAATCAACATACACCAAAAGATAAACCATATAATTTGCAGATGGCAACTCAATTAGCAGAAAAGATGGATGGAATTCAGCTGCTGTTCCAGAGTTATTTTCTACATTTTACACTGAAGTAATCTGGCAAAACAATGAGTAGAACTCAATTCTGAAATTGAAAAGTTTGTGATTTTCCTATCCTAGATGTCTGTTCTAATAATTAATCTTAAAAAAACCACATTTGTTCTTTCAATATCACTTTCCGGTACACATTTTTCTTTGTGCATTTGTTTTAACACAAAGGAGAAGAATCCTATAAAAGTACCTAATATATAATCTATATGATCTACAATATGTAGTTAGGTACTTCTCGTGAAAGTTTAATGGTGCAATTTGAACCTGATTAGATAATTCTAAAATCTGATGTAGGTTTTCCATGATTTGGGTGAGGGTTTTGAAGATTTAATTGTTTAATAAAAGGTAAGGTTGTGATGCTGTTTACTTATCCTTATGTACTTCAAATAAGAATCAGAAAAGTTTATTCCTCTTTGAAAAAGAAATGTTGGCATTTGAAACTTCAGAATAAGACATTTCTCCTAGTAGTATTGAGCAAAATTACCAAATCCCTCATGACAGCCAATTTTGGTAGTTTCTCCTCAGTAAGTTGTCATCCTGGGTTCTGAATTTCAAGATAATCAGGGCAAATTAAACCAAACAAAATTTTATGGGGAAAAAAAGTATAGCTTCTCCTTATGCTTAATAGCATAGGTTTAAGTCATTCAATCAGTTTTCAGGATGAAAGGAAGCAGAAATTCAGTTATTCATACAACTTCATGTAGATACATATCAAGTCACTGTAAATGCATTTCAAGTCAGCAAGATCTTTGAGGCAGATTCACCCATTTTGCTTTCAAGGAGCAGCCTTATGAAAAAAAAAACCCATCCAGATTATCTGAATAGTAAATGGAGAAAGCTTTAAGTAAGGAGGTAAGGTAGGAATGCAAGTTAAAATAAATTATAGCAAGTTTTTCTTCTTTTTGTGTTGGGACATTGAGTGAGTCTCAGCTTTCAGGACTGTTTTTAATTAACTCAAGGTATTTTATGATCTGATATTCCTTAAGATGCCAACCAAATCTCTTTTTCCAGTCTCTGCTTGAGCTGCTATTTCCTGGTTCCTTCCTGTGATTATCTTATTTTCTGCTGCAGGCACACACTGTACTCTGAAGTCTTCTTTCTTCTAGGTACACTTAGTTGCTTTTCAAGGGAGGAATAGCCTTCCTTCCTTCCTGAGCATGTGACCTGTCTATGAGATATTTTAAATAGAAATAAATGTACAGTCAAAGAACAAATAAAATGCTCTGATACTGAAAGGAAGCATAGCATCTATTTGGAGAAGGGTTGCCCCTGACAGGAGGCAAAATGTAGGTAAAACTATGCTAGGTATTTTGGGGCTTCTTTTTTCTTAGGATTTGGCCCTTACATTGGTTACTTTTTGTTTTAAAACATTTATCTACAATTGTCTTTCAAAAAAAAAACCCTATTAAACATTTGTGCAAAATATCTTTGATATCATACAGACAAATAAAAACTGTAGGAATTCAATATGCTCAGCAAAGAAACTGCAGGAAATCTTGTTTGTGTAGAGAAACCCTTATCCATTTATTTTTACTAAAACTTATTTTAATTCAATAAAAGTTGTTTTACAAAACCAGTTCTTCTAACACTAGTGTTTTAGAGTATATTCTTCATTGAATGTTTAATTATATGCTAATTACCTTGAGATCAGAACCAGATTCTTACTAAAAAATATATATATATTATTTCACAGACAAAACTTTTATTCAGAAATATGTTTTTTGGCTAAAAAAATAAAATCTTTTTATGTGACAGTTGAGTCACTTTGATTTACAGCTTTACTTCAAAGTGCCTAAAAGCAAAACTTTTTTTTTTTTTAGCTGAAGACTTCAATTTGATCCCTAGCCATTTCTTCTAAGCTCTTTTCTTCACACGTTGTAATATTATTCTAGGGTGAAGAGAAGCCTGTTGTAGTTATGCTAATGCAGACCATCACAAAAGAAATCCTGTTGATAGATTTTGATTAGGTTCATATTGTCTAAAGGTAAATTTAATCGAGCCTAGACACATACAAAAGTGTTAGTAGCAGTAATAGTAAATTGACCTGGTGGATCTTTCGTTGCAGATAGAATATACTTTTACCAGCATAGAGATTTGACTAGCAATGTTACAATCATGTGTGGCTGTGACATGGATTATTCATATTCATTGACCCTTAGAACTTTTCCAATAACTAAGATAGGTAATTATTGAGAATATAAAACTTGGAAAATGGCTTTAGAAGAAAGCCAGTACAAATGAAGCTTAGGTGCTTGTATAGCTCCTCCAGAAATATTCTTCCTGCTGTACAATGTTACAGCAAAACAGTGTAATTAAACTGCATACAGACACAACAGAGCTCTTCTGCCATTTTTACTGCACACACTCTGGGGCTCTACTCTGTCATTTCAAATCTCCAAATGTTCTTACAGCCCACAAGGGGTCCAAGACTCTCTGATAGTGACACATTTCTTATACCTAAGGATAGCAGTGGAAAGCCAATTATAATAGCTTCCCTACTAGGTCCTGTGGTGTTTGAATCTTTGTAACCCTTGTGGGTTAGTTTTCTCTGAACTGGACTGTTAAATTTCTAAAGAGACCGCCCTTAGAGGCAGTCACCATTTTCTGAATCAGAACTGATGAAGAACACTGTGGAGGTGACACGCTGTGCTCTTTCAGGAGGATTTTATTATAGTTACTTACGCTTTGTTAAGTTTAAACTTTTAACATGAAGTTGAGGTGAAGGCAGTTGTGCTACACCATCACTTCTCATTGCCACTAACTTTATAAAAGATTGCATATATACCTGAAGTCCATCCTTGCCTCTACCTTACTACAAACTCAACTGTTAAAATACTGCACTGTGAAGTCCAAGCATTTAAGATTTTGCACTGGATGAGACATGATATGTGCCCTGTAAATAATTAATTTTGAATTTTCTTGAAGTTTAATGACATGATTCAGGATAAAAGCCAATTAAATCAAATTTCTTCTGAGTGGCAGAAAAATTATTATTTCTCACACACAGTTGGCTTCTACATCAAATGAGGAGCAGCTTAAAAATTAAACACCAACTAAATTTAATGAGGGTGACCTTGAAAGGACAAAACATGGGTTTGAGAGGAAAAGACAGTCAGTAGCCTTAGGGAGAGAAAAAAAACATTTTAGAGGTTTATATTCTATAATTTTCTTTATTATTTGCTCGTGTAAAATCAGATCACAAAGATCTAAAAAACTAATTTTACAAGAAGATTAAATTCTTAGTGACAAGAACTCTTTGTGAAATCAATTAATACTTTCACACTGTCTCGCCATCTTGCTCTGGAGAACTACAGGTAAAAATATGAAACTTGGGAAGATTTTATTTCAGTATTTTCAGTATAAGATATTCCACAAACCTCCATAAACTTACTTATTTTTCAAACTACCATACTGAAAAAAATCTTTTCTCCACCAGAATTTGAGCAGAAATATAGCAGACTACAACCTTTTTAATATAACAATACTTTAGAACACTTTTGAACTTCTTTTCTCTCTGACAGTGTTAGAGGGAAACAGAAAAGCAATTAAAGACCTTGGGCTTTTCTAGTTTGGATAAAAGGAGACTGAGGGGTGAGCTCATTGCTTTCAAGCTCTTCCTGAGGAAGGGAAGTGCAGAGAGAGGTGCTTATCTCTTCTCTCACTAATTAGTGATAGGACACAGGGAAGTGGTTCAAAACTGTGTCAGGAGAGGTTTACAGGCAAAATGAGGAAGTGTTTCTTTATCAAGTGGGTGGTCAAACACTGGAACAGGGCTCCTTCCTAGGGAGGTGGTTTCTACCCCAGGTCTGTCAGAGTTTAAGAGGCATTTATTTGGACAATGCCCTTAATAACATGATTTAATTTTGGTCAGCCCTGAAGTGTTCAGTTGGACTAGATCACTGTAGACCTCATTCAACTGAAAAAGAAACTGTTCTATTCAGTCATGTGTGGAAACATACTTTTCATCGTCAAAGTTCTTGCTTCATGCCATTTCCTTCTATATTCTCCTGAGTCAATTTGAATCTTAGGTGGATATCTTTCTCTTTTAATTTAAGACTTTTTTTTGGGTTTTTTTCATTTTTCTTTGGTCCACTTCTAAGACATACTTTTGAAGGATTTGAAGTACGCCTCTTTTATGAATTGATCTAATTTAAGCTCATCAGAAATCACACCTAATGTATCACTTTTCCTTCACAGAGTAATTGCCATTAATCAGAAAGGAACTGGTCCTAGACTATTAATGAAGAAGGGAGTTTCCTAGGTGTACATGTACCCAGGGAACCGCTTTGACATAACTTTAAATGGTTGGAAAGGAGCTGAAAAAACTGAGTTCACTAGAGTAACCCAGGACTGAATTCTTTCATGCTTGGAATAGTTTAAGTAACCCAACAGTTCAAATACGACTAACATGACTTTATTTTAGAAACAAAATTTATACTAAATTAAACAGCATGCAAAATGATGTGGAATGCTATCATCCTGCGTTAGTAATTACATATTTCACAAATTAGTTATTTCTAATCATCTAGTCCAATTCTTTGTTTAAAGAAATATAAAGTTCAAAATTAGATCTGATTGCTCTGTTCCTTCTAAAATAAAATTTTGAAATTCTCAGCCTCTCTGAGGAGCCTTCTGCAGTGCTTTTTTACTGGTTAGTGCTGCATCCCAGCATTTACCTTATTTAATGCATTGAATATGATACATACTGAGGTGTTTCCTTGGTCTCCAGGGAAGAATATAAATCACATGCCATCATGCTTTTCATTTTTAACCAACTTCCCCTACATCTCATAATTCTATATGTTGGGGTTTTGGTTTGTTTTTTTTGTTTGATTAAGGCAGGGGGTATGCGTGTTTATTGTTTGGTGGTTGGGGTTTTTTCCCATGCTATAGCATATTTTCAGTTTTAGTAATACAGGCAAGATACACAAAAAACCCCTGCAATCTTCCCACTTCTGTTTCTTATGTTTTTGTAATCTTTTATGATTACAAATAACAGAGCTGGGCAGTGAAGTGTTGCTACTTATTCTAGACTGACCTGAAATGGATATTTCCTAACTCACAGTTTTGCTTGCACAGTATTTATTTAGATCATATTTTAACAATTTAGTTTTCTAGAAGTAATAATTTATGAATGGTCATCACAGTTACTGTTTTGTTTCTGGGTTGTGCCAATGTTTACAAGGAAAGAAAATTTGAAATCACAAGATTTCTGCATATATGTCAGTCATATGTTTACATGAATAATGAGACTTCCAGGAGCATTTTCAAAGAGACCAAATGAACAAGTGCAACATCTTTTCTGAAGGAATATATTCTTGTTGTAC
The DNA here is from genome assembly GCA_008694505.1 of Cyanoderma ruficeps. Lineage (NCBI taxonomy): Eukaryota > Metazoa > Chordata > Aves > Passeriformes > Timaliidae > Cyanoderma > Cyanoderma ruficeps. The sequence continues at coordinate 5,702,523 of VZDJ01007754.1, read as the reverse complement.
ACTTACCTATTTATTAATTTTTGGACATGAATACCAACACAAATACACACAATTTGCATGCCTTTCACCTGTCTCCAAGTTTAATTATTCATTTCTACCAATTAAATCTCAAATTTATTTTTAAAATTAAATATTAGATATTTTGTAAAGATGAAATAGAAGCAAACTCCTGGTCTGATCCAGCTTGTGTCACTAAAAGAAACTTTCTCCTTACTGATATTTGCATAGCAAATTCTGTCTACATGGGGTATGTATTTGCTCATAATCTAATGTGAAGGTGGGCCTGTGCTTAAAATTACATATACCTTGCAGTTATACTGTTTGGAGTGACAATGTTTGTACTGTTGGAAAAGCATAAAAAATTTGAAGCTGAGTTTATAATTGGAGTGAGTATGTATTTAATTAAAGTATTGATAGGCTACAGAGGGGTTGTCTCTTAACTTTAGACAGCTAAAATATGGAAACCTACCTTTGACCTGGACACTTTAGTGCCTTTTTCTGTTCAGGAAGGTAAGACATAACCAGTGTATGTCAGATACATGCTAAATGCATCTACACTCTGAAAGTGACTATTTTTCTACTTTGACTCAAGCACACCTGATGAAAGGGAAGAAAGATCAGGGAACCAGGCTCTTTTCAGTGTTGTTCAGTGGAAGGAGAAGAGTCAATATGTACAAACTGAAATCCATGACATTTTGTCTTCATAAAAGCAAAAAAAAAGTCACGCTGGTGGTAGTAAACAGAGGTGGCCCAGAAGATATACCCCCTGGAGATATTCAGAACTTGACTGAATAAAACCATAAACAACAAGATCTGCCTGACTCAGCTTGAACAGGAGTATATGATCAAAAATGGTCCTTTCCAATTTCAACAACTCTGCAATTCTGTAATTTTATTGCTCTTGGTTATCAAAAGATATATTATCCCACCTGATGTCTAATGTCACATTTAATAGTAAGTTCCTTTCTAATGATCATTCAGAACCTCCTGGTTCTTGAGAACAGTAAAAGCCACTAATTATTCCTCCAAACTGAATCCTCAAAAACAAATAAAAGACTTCAAAGAGCTATTCAAGTTGTGATTAGAATAATCTGAGCTCAACAACAAAGTCATAAAAAATTAAAAATATAGCATGCAAAGCAAACAGAGGTAGATGTGTAATTATGTTAATATTATGTAAAAATCTACAGGATATCTTCCAGGTCCACAGGAAACCACTCAAATCCTAGCAATGCTAATAGACAATGAAGTAAACTGAAGCACAAGAGATAGAGACAGATGAATTTAATCATAATAATGTAAGGACTAGAAATGCAGTAAAATAGCTAGTGCCTGACTATTTCAAATTAAAAGCCTTTTTTTTGCTGATAACTTAAAGTAAACAAGAGAAATGGCTGTATTCCTAACTTTGAAAAAAACCTTTGAAAATGTAACTGAACAGTCTTAAATTATCACGTTCACGAAAATTATCAGAACATCCAAGAAAACATATGAAGTAAAAATTGACATATTTTCTTTTCCCTAGATGCTTATAAGTGCTATCGCCCCCAAGGTATCATTACACTAGTTCTACAAAGACTTAAATATTCATTTAGTACTGTGTATTCTATTAAATCATCCTCTCTTTTGGTTTCTTTCCAGGAGGAAATAGAAAATTAAAAACACACCTCTATTTAATCTTCTTTCTCTTTTGGAATATTAGCATACCACCAAAAATACCTTCTTTTAAAAAAAGGATAATTTCTGTAGTGTGTAATTGGTTATTAGTTTTAAAGATTTGTAAAGTACATCTTGCAGGATCCAAGTTCTCAAGAAACTGATTTGGCTACTAATATAATATTTTTAGCTGCTGATACAGGGGAAAATACTCAATCATCCCTTTGTATAACATCCTTCTCTCAAAATACAAAATATAAGCATTTATTACACTTTTTCTTAATTAAATTAGTTTTTCTTAGTTAACAAATTTAGCTTTGTCATTTGTTAGTGTTGCTGTGTAACCCACAGGATTTATTTGATTGATAATGTGTTCAAATACCTCACCACATTTATTTACATTAGACTTTTGCTCTTCTCCTTCCAAGAAGGACTGCCTAATAGTATTAATAATGCTATTTAATTTTGATTTAATTTGTAAAAAATTAAAACAATTTTTTTGATTAATAGTTCAATATATATCTAATAGTTTAAAAGTAGGAGCTGTGGAAAATATGTACCTTTCCAAACGTATTGTTGGAGATCGGGAGGGACACACTAAAAACAGGGGAAAAAAAAACAAAAACAAAAACCAAACTCACCAGAACCTTATTTATCAGACATTAGATCTCAATATAGCCTCTACTAATTGTGCGAGAAGTTGAGATACTTGGCTCAAAGCAGACCTTGACCTCTAAATGTAGGTTTCAGACTGAATCTATCAGGTAACTAAAGGCAGCTAGAAGTCTTACAAGCTAAATTCCCTGTGGAAGACTGATTTTTTCCTGTGGAAAAAATAAGACTTGAGGTTGGAACTACATGTTCTGAAAATTATGAAGTGAAATATATGACCCATGATCTAATGAATAGTTACTAAAATCACATCAACATGGAATCATTAAGATGGGAAGAGACTTAGAGAAGAACGTTGGTGAATCTTCCTTACACACACCCATTTGTACATATCAGTAAGATCTTTCTGAACATTTATTTTTTCCAGGCTGAACACTTACAGCTCTCAAATTTCCCTCATATAACAAATGCTTAATTATCCCTATAGTCCTTTATTAAACTTGTTGTTAGCATGTCCACATACTACTTGTACTGGAGATCTCAGAACCTGGACCTGGAATTCCAGATCATGCCTCCTTTCTTATTCTTTCCTAGGTAAGTACTCTGGACATCTGCCTGTGATTAGTGTGGCAGGCAATATACGTATGTTTTTATGTATATAAGATTTTATGTATTTATGTCACATTTACATTCATTATGCATGTTCATGCTGGTAATGTATCTTGAGGCTCACTGCTGGCTGGACCTGGAGACATAAAGAAACAGCAGACTCACCTCTCATGGGGTGCTGAATCTGGCATGATAGATCTTCCTCTAATAAATCTAAATATAGAAATATCCTTGATCAAAATCCCTGAGTTATGACTTTAACCGACTTTAAAGACTGTGACAAGTGTATACTGCAAGCTACTAAACCCTAAATATTGGAGCATTAACTTCATAGTTGTCCTTTATCTGTGATTTTTACTCTTTACTAATATTTAAAGAAAAAAAAATCACTTTTATTATAGTTATTCATTAGTGTATCTGCTTACAGAACCTACCTCTAAAACTTCTAATCCTACAATAACAGATATCAGCCATTAATTTCTTCACACCAATGAAGTAAATTTTGTATTCTTTTACCTAACAACTTCCAAAACTCTTGAGATCACAGTAATCTTGAAAACACACGATATTTTAAATAATCTATTAAAATTAATATTTTAGTAGGTATCTACAATAATTTAAGCAACACATCAGGTCTTAGGTATTCAAAAAATCTTCTCTTACCAATCTTCTGGTTAAACCAAAAATATGTACTAGACTCAATAGAAAGTTCTTATCATTTGAGCTATAACGACCTTTCTTCAAATACAGAACATCTATAGGTATAAAGTTTTAGAGGCAGAGTATGGCATTAGGAGGAAAGATTAAGGCTGTATATTAAATTATTCTGCAAAGAGAAGTTATGAAGTTTCCCTAAAAACTACCATTAGAACACTTACATTTCACAGTACAGTGTCAATGCAAGCATAGATATATAAGAAAACTACACATTTCTCATGAAAGCAAAGGATATCTCCTCTAATATTCAAATATTTCATGTCTCTTACAATATTTATCCTGTTCAGAGAAACATTGCAATCAATATCTCAGTGAAGTTTAGAATTTTTAGCTGATAAATTAGGTCTTTCTTTGGCCACTTTCCCCCTCTTTTCTCTCCAAGGGACATTACAATGATGGGTATTCCAACCTTTACTGCAGTCCATTCACCCTCTAGCTATAACTAAATTACACAGTAAAATATAACTTTGATCATTCAAATTTTGTGTTAATATACTGTTCAGTGCATGATGAAATAGATACTTTAAAAAATAAATTTCAAGGTTGTCTTATAGGGGTGAGAAGAAAGGTTTTTCTTTTTAGATTTATTTAAACATTGAATCAAATTCAGAAGTGTTTTAACTGTTGCCAACCCTAAGTACTTAAGGTCTCAAATGCATAGACTAGACTTCAAATAATAAAATGCACAGAACTATTATAACACAGTATCATTTAAAGATTTATGACTGGTCTTAATTTTTGTCCTGCTTTAAGACTTTTCAAAATAAGATATTCAGCTACATAATCCAATTTTTTTACATACTTTAAGAAGAAACTCAAATTCTCATTTCTTATCTCGCTCAAAATATCATGACCCCTATGCTATCTAGGACATGAAAAATCACCCTGTTTACAGTTACTTTCCTTAGGTCACATAAAACATACTGAATTTTACTGCTACTTCAACTTATGATGCTTATTTTTCCAATAAATACATACTTTACTGATTTCACGACAGAGAACAAAATTTACACAGTAGAGATCAAAACAGATTTTCAACATTCTTATTCTTGTGGGTTTTATCACAACCTTTAAAGACAACAATTTTTTTAATACACAACTATGTTTTTTATTTTCTTTTTTAGCTGTTTTAGTCTAAAAGTCAGACATAAAACTTAATTACTCTTTCAATGAACGCTACTTTGTATAAGTCAGTAGATCACATCAATTCTCATCATGCTGGTTAGAAAGCAGGTTTTCTTTGGCTCTTTCAAAGTGATTTACATTATCCTCTGGTTTGATTAGCTAAAGCCAGATTTGTGTCATCTAAACAATGTGGCTTAAATGTACTTGTTAGTTTTAAGCAGATTTTCACAGCAGAATGCAAGACGGAAAGACTCCAGAAAAAATAAACCAAACAAATATTCTTTTGTGGTTTAACCCTGCTCAACAGCTGAGCACCACACACCTTTTCAGTCACTTCCTGCCCTGTTGCAATGGTGAAGAGAATCAGAAGAGTAAAAGTGAGTAAACTCATGGACTCAGTTAAAGACATTTTAATAGTAAAAGCAATAGCTTTGAACACAAGCAAAGCAAAAAAAAAAAGTAATTCATGGCTTCCTATGGGCAGCTAGGTTTTCAACCATCTTCAGGAGAGCAAGGCTCCATCACATGTAATGGTTATTTGGGAAGATAAATGCTATCACTCTGAAGGTCATTCCTTTCCTTTTTTTATCCCCCACAGATTTATATGCTGAGCATGACACTATGGTGTGGAACATCCCTTGGATCAGTTGTGGTCAGCTGTCCCAGCTGCATTCCCTTCCCCTGCACCTCCAGCCTACTTGTTGCTGGGATGGGGTCTGAAGGAGAAAAGACCTTGATCCTGTGTAAGCACTGCTCAGAAGTAACTAAATCTGTGTTACCAACTTTTCATGATCGATGCAGAACGTGGACCCATACAAGCTGCTTTGAAGGAAAGTAACCCTATCCCAGCTATAACCAGTATAGGGAAGAAAGCAATCAAGCAAACAAAATTCACCAGCATTACTAAGAATGTAATTTTTTCTGTTTTCTTTCTTCAAATTTGAAAATTCAGAAAGCCATTACTATTTTTTTTAGAATCAAAATGTATAAATTAGCTACAATACAAATATCCTGAAACCCAAAGCATTACTCAAAACTGAAAAAATGTTTTCTCCAGCAGCCAGAATATACACAAAAACCCAGCAGGAGTTTGGTAGAGGAATAAGGTGAAAGTAAATACCATGGAGAATCTTTTTCAGAAAGACTGCTTAAGCATATAATTATTTGTATTATGTTGTGCATGCTGTTTACTATGTGATGACATTCCAAACACATTGTTTTCAAGCAAGTCCAAATCATAGGTCATTATAAAAGAATATCATTATGTAGAAGAATACATTTTAAACTCAAAATATTTATGTTGCATTACTTTATAATGGAGATAAAATTAAATTAATTTATTCCAGGGAGGGTTAGATACACTTGTTTTTCTCACAGACTTGTGGGAGAGCCAAAAGCCAGGGCTTCTTACTCCAGATCCTTCTCCTTATGAGAAGGAATGCCATTTTTTCAGTAACACATGGTCCATGTTGTGTGTTAGGTGCTTAAAATCCAAGTAAGACCAAGACAGCAATCTTTTTGGTGCTTTTCCCAGGACTGGTTAAACTCACTGGCACTCAAAAATATATAATTATTCCCTTGATAGACTGAGGGTCCCTGTGTGTCTAATTGCACATGATTACTTTGAAACATTGGTCCTAGGACATTGGTATTGATCTATGTCAGGCTAAGTGAATAGCAGTCACCTTAAAGACCCTTCAAGGGTCCATGTAGCACAACTAATTTCACAATTGGTGTTCGAAGTCCCTAGCTCTAACATTTAACCAGGAAAGGATAATTTCTTAGCCCCAAAGGAGGCTAAACTGTTGCAGCAGCCCTCTCCCTAGAGGGTGGAAATGAACCAAGACACAGACTTGTTTATTACAGCATGAAAAGGGTCCTGATTTATTCCTCTCTACAGCTTAGACATCCTGACTCCGGCTGCAGCAAACTCCTACTGTAGGTTTCCCTTGCAGCCTCTGACGGCTGCTTATTTCCTGCTAAACTATGACTGCAGGTATTAGCTTGCAGACTCTAACTGCAGGCTTTTACCTGGGTAGACTATGGCTGCAGGTTCTAACAACAGGCTCCAACTGCAGACCCAGACTGCCTTCACAGCAGTAATTCTCTCTCCCTAGGATCCTTCCTCTTTATAGCTCCCTCTTCCTCAAGGTTCCTCCCCCTTCATGATTCCTCTCACCAGCTAACCCACTCTCTTTTATCACACTTATCTTTATTGGATATAGCTGTGACTCATCAGGGGCGAGGCTGAATTGGGTAATTAACACAGCTGTTACTTATCAGAGACAAGGTCATCTGTATTCCCTTCTATACTAAACAAATTAATTTCCTGACAATATGACAACCGCTACAGTAAAAAAAATATCTTAGAGAGAGGTATTTAACTTTCCAGACTGGATCAAGCTTGTAATATGTACGAACTCTTAGATATCTGTTTTATACAGTGGCTGTATCTCTGCAGATCTTCAGAGTCACTAAAGCTTCTTAGTTGATAGCATAGGGTGGTCATACAAATTGCAATGATACACATATCTGCACCAAGTGTGTAATGTTTTGATGAGGTAGCACCTAAGACAGTCACCTATGCTAATTCTAAGAGATATTATTTGAATTCCAAGAACTTCTAGACTGGAAATATATTGCTTACATCATTCCACTAAGGTGTAGCTAACTTACTATCATTTCTATTTGAAAGAGAGCTACAACTTACAGAATGTTAGAAAGAGAAGACCTGACAGTACCATGTGATAATTTATGACATCTTGCTCACATCTTCACTTGGAAGATCAACTCATTGGCAAGCTATGAAGATCAAAGTATGGTAGGTAGAAGTTACCTTTGCATCACACTTCTTTGTTGGTATTTACAAATTCAGAAAAGGCAGCATCACCTTTATTGAATGTTGTCTGATTAAAGCCACCTTTCCAAATGAAGAGTCCTATTTTAGACAGGTGAATACCTTTTGGTCTTATGTCCACATAGCAAGGTTTTCTGTATATATTTTAACTCTAATTGCAATTACATTGCAAAGTAAGATGATAAAACAGCAAACTGCTGGTATTGAGCTCTCATGTTCCAAGGACCTGTTAATTAGGCTTCAGCAGAAAAAGTGATACTACTGAAATAGACACATGTAGACTAGCTGCTTGGAAGGTGTAAATGATATTTAACATCTGAAACAACAGTTCTGCTGTTTCATCTCTTTTCATCCCTAACAGTAACCAACAGGGGGTATAACGGTTTGCTACTTAATGAGTTATAAATTATCTAATTAAGTGTCTCCTTGAAATTGTCTTTATGCTTCTTTAGTGAGGTGGTTGTTTTATAAACTTGGAATTTTATTGTTGGTCTAATAATTCAGTCAGTTTTAGTTAAATTTAGTTTTAGTTGAACTCATAAAGTTTTGATGGCATTATTTGAATGTGGCTATGACAAACTAGTTTGTGGGTTTTTTCAAATTATTTATTATTCAATAATAAATATTCTGGGTTTTTTTTCTTCATTGTATTGAACTATATGTGGAGGATACGCCTATGGTTTACAGATTATTTTACTGATAAATCTTTTCTTTCATCAAATTCCTATGTCCCTATAATGGTTGACTGTGAAGAAAATGGCATTTGTTATAAAATATTTGTATCACTTAGTGAATCAACTGACAAAGAAGTCCGCCACAGGAGGAATGCAAATTGTGTTCAGTGGAACTTGGATTATTAGATTGCAAAATTTTTGGTTCAATTAATTATTTAGTTTACGTATTAGGACAGGAATTTAAAAAGCCAAAAAAAAATCTAAAACCCAACCAAAAAGAAACCCACCACAAAGACTTAAAAGATAGGTTGTGAATAATCAAGTAAACAGCCATTGGAAACAGCCACAAAGGGAAAGTATTAGCAATGACTCCCAATTCCTGTATATGGGGAGATCAGTCAGGAAGACAAAAGTAGCACAGCAATTAAACTTTCTATGTTCCAGTTCAATGACTTGCTATTTACAGATTCTATTTCAAAGATTTCCTTTGATTTTGAGGTACCTGTTTTGTGATGTAGAACTAACAAATGAATTTTGTGATGTTTGGCACATACTCCATTGAACCTAGACAAGACAAAGCCCATTTCTAAACTTATCCTTGAATAGTCAGCATCCTATTTGCTGAATGTAGGATCATTGCAAGGTCAGTTCACAGACTGTTGTTTGTCTATAACGAAGGATAAAGATCATAGGCTTGACTCCCTTTCATTGTGTTTTGTGAAAATCATAAGAAATAAAATTAAAAGTTGGCGTTTTTTTCTAAAATTGGATTGAAGCTTCAAAAATCAGTATTAAATCCAACTATAGAGATGGGCTTCTTTTGAAAAAAAAAATCATGTTATTGTCAAATTGTCACTTTAATATATCCATAGCCCACATACATAGTGTCCAAATAGATAATGGTATCAAAAATGTGCCATTTCAAATTTAAAAATATACATGACAGAGTGTTGGAAACAATTGTCTTACATTAAACAGTAGAATTTGATGTGATGAAAAATAAAAAATATTTGCCTATCAGATATGGAAGTGTATTAAGGAGAGAGAGAAGTGAATTTGTGATACCACAGTGACATAGGTAAAAAGATGTTCTAGAAGATCCGCTAAGCCCAGAGTGAATTAGGAGCTTACTAGTTACATGCTAAGAATATATATTCACTAGAACTCAAGCCAAAATTCAATATACACCTATATTTTGGANCTTTTTTTTTTCTTTTTTTTTATTTGCAAAACTAAATCTATATTTACTTCTTTCTCATAATCCTTTCTCTCCATGTGATTTTGGAGAGTATGGTCAGTTACTACTGTTATGCTCCATTTGAGGATGATTATTTTACCAGGTTCCTAAGATGAGAGAACCTAGCTGATAAAAGATTTATCTACAATCTGTCAATCAATATGGTACTGTGATAGAATACATGCAAGGATTAATCTAGTTTAAATAAATTACTGAAAATCGAAAGAGAAATAACTATATTTAGTTGTAATTCAGTCATCCTGGAGGAATTAATCCTTTGTACATGCTTGTATTGCAATGGAAAACTTCCATTGTGAGAAATCTGCATATTCTTTTAATTTCATCTGAAGATGGAAACATATTTTCCTCCCTTCAGATTTGCCCTGTACCTGCATAAAAGCTCATCTCTTAACAGAAGCAAAGATACATGCAAATTGAAAAGGACCTTCAGAAGTCACACAGTCCAAAGTCCTACACAAAACAGGTTAATCAGAATCATGGCCCATCTAGTTCTGAATATCTTCATGAATATCACCGAGAAGACTCTTACTGAGTTCAATCACTCATACAGTGAAACACATTGTCCTTAGGTCAAGTCAGAATTTCCCATTTTGATTTTTTTCCACTGTGCTTTTTCAACATAATTTTTCATTCAGTTTTCCTTGGATAATTCTGGATCTGTTTTTGTTTGGTTTGTTTTAATCACCTCTTGTTGAAGCTTGAAGGCAGCAGTAAGATCTCCATGGTGCCCTCCACTTTTCAAAGCTGAACAAAACAGGTCCTCTCATCCTCTCCATGTATGTCATGTGGAGCAGCCTCTATACATTTTGATTGGCTTCTGCTATACTAACTCCTGATTGTGTCTTTTTGTGTTGTGGAGTCCCAAATGGACACAGTCCTATGCAGGCAGTCTTCAGGCCACAAAGAGAAGGAAATAATCACTTTCCTTTATCTGCTGGAAGTGGATTAAAGGATTAAAGTAACTGTTCTGGTGCAAAAGCTTTCTTAAATTGTGCAGTACTTCTCCTTCAGATCCTGAATAAGCATCTCACTTCCTGTTTTGTCTAAATCATCCATCCTCAAATGGTACAAATACCAATAATTTTATGTACTTGTTAAACTTTTACATGGGAGAATCCAGTTTTGAAAAATCCCAATAAAAATATTAATAAATGTTGTTCAATACTAAATATTACATATTAACTATTGTGTGAAATGCACCATTAACCAGAGTAACTGTTCTTGTGGTGTAATGCCAGCTGGAACTAAGCATCACAGCCATTTGCTCACTTGCCATTGTTGCAATGGGGGAGAGGCTCAGAAGAGTAAAAATGAGAAAACTCATGGGTTGAGATAATGACAACTTGATAGATAAAGAAAAAAACAAACACACAAGCAAAGCAGAACAAGAATTCATCCACCACTTCCCATGGGCAGGAAGGTGTTCAGCCATCTCTAGGACAGCAGGGCTTTGTCATGAGTTAGGGTGACTTGGGAAGACACATGTCAACATTCTGAACATCCCATCCTTCCTTCTTCTTCCACCTGCTTTATATGCTGACCGTGTTATCATATGGTATAGGATATTCATTTGGTCATTTGGGATCAGCTATACTTGTGGAAAGACAGATAGAGATAGTGCTAAAGGCAATCCTGCCTCCGATATATTGCAGCTGTGTTAATTACCAAAGAGTGGGAACAGCCTTGCCCTCACAGCTGGGTGTGATAAAAGAGTGAGTTGGTAAAGAGTCAGTTGGAGTCTGGTGGCTGTGCTGTGAGGAGGAAGGGACAGGGGGCTGTGTGAGGGACAGACAGGGTTAGGTGGCCATGCTGGGGACAGAAAGCAGTGAGCTGGGACTGCAGAAGGCAGAGAGAACAAGGAGAGAAAGGGCCAGAGCTGTGTGGAGCTGCCCATAGGATTGCAACATAGAAAAGGTATGAAGGACTTCTAGATAGCAAGGTGCTGATGCTTGAAGCCCCTGAAGTTTTTATTGAAGCATTCTGAATGTTGTGACCATCTCAACTCTGACAGTACTGGCTGTGTCTTCTCCCAGATTTTTGTGCAACATGTGTTAATTGGCTGAGGAGGTGTTGTGAGAGTCAGAAAAACTGTAGAAACACAACTTAGCGGTAACTAAAACATCATTGTGTTATCAACACCATTTTCAGCACAAATTTAAAAGATAGCACCGTATCATCTACTGCCGAGAAAAATAACTCTATCCAAGCCAAAACAAAAAAAAAACCAAACCAAAACAAAAAAGTTATACAAGTATCTCTAAACATGAACAGTTAGAAAACAGACACGTATATCTGCAATGTGTTGGTTACCTTAACAGCTTGATTTCTCTTTAAGTAAATGTCATCCAATTTTTCTATTCACAGCTTTTTGTTTTCAGTATTTGTACCCTTCCAATATTTCAAATTGCTATTCTGATTAGTAATTTCCTGTAAGTAATATATAATAGGCAGACTTTTTATTCTTTAATGTTCTCATTTGTTCTTCTAAACCATGAATTTGGTTTATTTGAGTTTCTAAACATTTACAGTTTGTCACGCTACTCTTCATTATAAAGTGTCACAGTCTCCTCAGTGTTCTAAAACCTAATTTCTGATACCACAAAGCAAGGTGTATCTGAGTTTATTTTCCAACATTATATTTTTGCATTTCAGTGTCTTTGGTGTTTTTTTTTATTATTATTATTGTTACCATACCTTCAAGTTCACATGAGGTTTTCTATTCTTTTCACCCCTAGTTCATATTGACAAAAAAATTTCCTCTATCCCTCAAATGGTGTTTGTGAATTTTTATTCCCCAGATGTACAGCTTGCATATTTCCTAAGACTAAATATCATTTTATTTCCAGCCAATAATTCAAACTTTTTGGTCTTGCTAGATTATTTTTTTATCCACTATGGTATTTGCAATACGTTCCAATTTCATGTTATCTGAAAATTTAATTAGTGTGGCATTTGTTCATCCATCCAAAACAGAAGTAAATTTGCTAAATAAAGCTAGGTCTAACCCAAATCCTGGCTACACCTCCTTGGACATTGCAATTTAACATAACTTTGGTTGACCTTCAGCAATTTTCCTTCAGTGTGGTGGTGCCTGTTTTTGTAAATAACTTTGGGGTTTTCTCACTAAAAAGTATTCAGTACAAGATAATATGCAAATGTTAATTTTGCAGCCACATTGTATTTCCCGCCATGAAAATTGCAGACCAAAATTAAGTGTCTTTTTTAGAAAGCCAAAGTCCTGAAATAGCAGAGGTTATTTGAGACCTCTGCATGATACTAGCAGACACTTCTGCCAGAAACCACCCTGAGACTGGACAGGATACTGCATAATGCCAAAAGTGACACTAACAAACAATATTTAAAACCAAATCAACTCCTTTATTTTCCATCTTTAGTCAGTGGACTCCAATAAGCAGGAAGAAAAGGTTCTCGGCTTATAAGCATAGATATCTACTCTGTTCTCTTCTAGAAGACTCCCTTTTTTCCTCTTTGACTAATGAAAATTTATAATTGAGCTACTTGTCCAAAGGATGATTCTCTGGTGACCCAATTGTACAGACCTGGGTACTGTAGAGGAGTTTCCTTTTAGTTTTCTCTTTTCCTTTCTTTCTCTGCTTTATGTTTTGTAACTTTAAATTCATGTATGCCATCAATTAAAGTCACTAAAAAGGAAGTTGTCTTAATTTAAGATTATTCCATCTTCATGCAAGAGCTGTACCATCACATGCAAAAGCAACCACACAAATGAAAAAGGGAGATGAAGCTGGTATGTCTGAATTGGCTTAAAACAAAACTGGGTTGTTGTTGATGCCTATCTCAGGAGCAGTCATCAAAAAGGATTTCAGTTTTTTCAGTCTGCACAAATTAGAATTAGATTAGCTATTAGAATGTAACTACTGAAAAAACAGATGGAGATCAACAAAAGCTTTTGTATTATTGAATCTGATTTTAAAAAAAGTATAATTTTCTTCTTTGTTTCTTTTCCCCAGTTTTATATTTACAAAATTGCCTTTTTGTAAAGTAACTGTACATTCTTTTTTTACCTACAGCATATAGGTGTTTAAAAATTCATCACAATAAAATGAAGTATCACGAATAAATCTCATAAATCACAAATCACATAAAGATCTTACTTTTTAGATAACAAGTTCTCAAAGCTCCAGAGAATAAGCTAAATATGGTCTATAGCAATAGTCAAAGCTTGCTACTTGTTTGCTGTGCTCGGTTCTATAGTGTTACTTATATTCCTGCATTATGTATGTGGAGTGGAACTGCTGGATAAACAAGCATAAATAAATGTGAATATATATCTTCAGAAAAGATGCTTACCAACACACATGGAGAGGACACTTGAAAAGGAAGACAAGACATCTCAAGTACGTGTTTTAAAGGTCCATTGAAATATCCATTTCATACCCTGAAAGTGAAGTAACACTTATGAATTTTTTAGTCTACTTTAAACAAAACAAATTCTTAGGAAAATATTGGAAGCCATTGATATCATTCCAGTTTCAAGGAAGGAGTAGCTAGCTAGTCAACTGGTTATTTGGATTACTTTCAAAATATTTTTTCTAATCTTTTACACAGTTTCTTCTCAATAAAATGATCTTAAAATAATATTTAAAGTGTTAAAATAATATTAAAAATATTGCAGGCATAATTATATGCCCATTTTATTCTCATCTGTGGAAAATGAATACACCCATTTAAAAAAAATAAATATCATGCCAATATAAAACAGAGAACTGCCTTTTCAGGAGGTGTGCCATAGGTTGTGTAAAACCTTCCTATGAGACATCTCTTGTCGTGGTGTGCATTTTAAGCATGGGATAAGAGCAAAAGACTTGAAAACCACTATCAACAGCTTAGTCAATCAACTAATGGTGTAAAGGTTTCCCTGAGCCTGTCTGACCAGAATAGGAAGAGTAAACATATGGCTCAGCCCAACAGAGATGACAAAAACTAGACAACTAGCAAAAGTATTTCCAAGACACCAATGACCTTGAGCTGGCTTCAATCCATGTGTTCCTTTCTGGTGATCTGGGATACGAATACAGTGATGATGAGCATTTCATAAATACCAGGAGGGGGAATCACATTGGAATTGTCATTGAA
>VZDJ01007754.1:5582905-5678051 GCA_008694505.1 Cyanoderma ruficeps | reverse complement strand
CCCCCTTCCCCCCCCCCCCCCCCATTTCTACTGATGTTTTATATCTTGAAAGCTATTCTTCACATATGATTATTATAACACTGCCACGTATTATTAGATTAAAACCCTAGCAATTACTTCTGGAATGTGATTTGGTTGTGGAAGTTGAATAGGATTCTATTCTCACTTTCTCCAAATTTTTCAGCCTCTGAGAGGGGACATAACAACAAAATGACAGTTGCTCTGAATTATTAAATTTCTCTCTGTTTTTGAATCAGAAGCATGAGGGGTGAATGGGAGGCTGTTTCATTCATATTTGAAGTAGAAGTTTAATACGCAATGATAAATATAATTCTGTAATAATTTAAAATAATAATTTAAAAAATGGAGAGTTTGCCTTTTGTTAATTTCTGGACAAATTCCTGAGCAATTGTGTATGAGAAAAATGTAGACCATTCTTTGGGTATGCACTTAACTAAAGGATTTCCTCAGAATCAATAATTCTACCAGAGGGCCAAGCATGGCTATTATTCATTTGTATCAAATTTCAGTGAGTGAGTTTGTGTATATAAAAGCAAACTGAACCAAATAGAAAAATACTGCTACACAAGGAACAGACCCCCTCCCTCCAGTGTTCATTCACCTCACTAACAAAGTGTTAACACAAAGCCGACTATTGCTGCTCACAATTGCCTTACTTACTACAGCTGGCGTTTGTAGTGATTGCAAAGATCCAACCCTGCAAGCAACCACTGTAGAGGAGCTAAATGATTTCAAATAAAGGTATGTTTATTCTTTTATAGGAATAGTTTTAAACCTCTAGGAAGAAAGAAAAAAAAAAGAAGTTACATTGCTAATCTTGCCAAAGAAACATTAGAAACTGTGACAACACAAATGAAAA
Organism: Cyanoderma ruficeps; assembly: GCA_008694505.1. Lineage (NCBI taxonomy): Eukaryota > Metazoa > Chordata > Aves > Passeriformes > Timaliidae > Cyanoderma > Cyanoderma ruficeps. Next base: position 5,677,171 of record VZDJ01007754.1, on the reverse strand, counting down.
TCCATTTTAGACTGTTGGAACAGCATAGCTCTAAGTGCTAGCCGTACTCAGTCTCTTTTCTTGTTGAAATTGCAAAGTGAATGAATACAACTCAGAAAGAAATGGCTGAGGCACCTGGATGTCAGCACTGAATGTTCAATTATTTCCTCGATTCCACTGTAGATTTTTAATGTGATGCCGAACAAATTATTTCAATATAACTCTTCACAGGTGATCATTAACTGTGCATTTCTCATTCCCTGGTGCTTAAACTGAAAATCAGGGTTCCCACAAGCAAAACCACTAAGCATTTGAAATGCACTTTGAATGAGAAGTGTAATTGGAAAATATTGCAGTGTTAGAATGCTAAGGCTCAGAAACAAACAAACAGAAAATGTAAAACAAAAAACTCGATAGTTAATAAGGGACTAGGCTATCAAGTTTTTTCTTCATCACTCTATTTCAATGTTTTCTTTATAGCATGAAGATTTTTTTATGTATAATTGTGGTGGGTTGACTATTAGGTGCCAACAAAGCCTTTTTATCATTTCTCTTCCTCAACTGGATAAGGGGCAAGAAATCTGCCAAAAAGCTTGTGGGTCAAAACAAGGACAGAGAGATTGCTTACAAATTACAGTCATGGGCAACATGGACTCAACTAGGGGAAATTAATTTAATATTTCACCATCAAATATAAGTAGGATAATAAGAAATAAGAAGAAACCCAAAAAGCTGCACATTTCCCCCTCCCTGTCTTCCTGAGTTCAACTTTTGTGGTCAATTGAAAGATTTTCTATAGAGGGCCTTTAAGTTGGTGAATAATTTGAAGAATTGGTGAAGGATAGTTGAAAAGAGCATGAGCTGGTCACCTGGCTTGAGCAAGATCCTAACAATTGAAGAATGTCTGATGTAAAGTGGAGGCTCAAAGAAAAACACCCACACATCTCTACCAGCTTTTGGCCTTATTCCTCTTTCACCCTGAAAAGCAAGCCTTGTTATAAACCTGGTCATTTAAAGGAGTTAAAGGTGCATGGAAAGACTGCCTGACAAAGGTCAGAAAGCTTTTACTGCCACCTTTGATGTAGGAGGACCAAAGAGTTTATTTCACCTCTTCAATCAACTATAAATTCTGACTAAAAGAAACTGAGATCCTCATTAAGTTCTACTTGCATATTAATTTTCACACCCCTCAGAATGAAGAGAAAAGATAACACACCTTATATGTGTAAGACCACAATCCCCAAAACTCCATCTATAACATGGGATTATTTCACCCCTTTGGAAAGGGACAAAAATTATAGTATAGATAGAGGTTTGGGGCAAAAAGAGAGAGAGAGAGAGGGAAACACTTCTGATTGCTCAGGATCAGTCAACAGACTTTTTCTCTCCTCCTCCCCTGAAAGGTCACTTTTAGGTGAGCTTTGGGCTTCCAACTTCATTGGAGAAGACTTGGTAATCTCTCCATCTGTCTGTGTATTTGTCTGTCTGTATATCACCTCAATATTAGATCTCTATTACTAAACATTCTGTCATGACACCTATTAACACTCTGTAGTTAGTGAATTTATCACCAGCAAACCTGAACCTGCCTTCCTGCTGCTTCCATAGACTCTTCTATTTGTGAATTTGGATCATGTAGGCTCTTATGAAACACAGCCAGACCTGTAGTATAGAGCTGGTGAACTGCTCTATTTCTGATCTAATGACTGTGCAATTTCTTATTGAACTCTACCAGGCTGGCAGTACTACACTGTCTATAATCACAAATTAAGGCACCCAGCCCCTCTGATCTCTGAGGACCAACTGTAATGCAGAGGGCTTTATCTCACAAATCTCTATAGTGTTAATGCAACAACTTGACTCCCAAATTCTCTACTTTTTCCCATCACAGGGGCATAGGGAATTGGTGTTGCAAGCACTTTACCAAAGTCTCTCTCTACCAGTTAGTCTCTCTAACTACTCTGTAGTTCTTCACAAATGGCTCTGGTTTTTCCTATCCTTCACAGGCTGCTCCAGCATGGGTCACCTGTGGATATAGTTTCTACCAGACAACCTCCTCCAGCACTGGCTGCTTTCATGGGCCACTCTTCATGTCATGAAGTTTATTCAGCAGAGACTCTCCGCAGGGTCACATGTTCTTTAAGGACATCCAGAAGGACACCATCTGCTACTCCATGATCTGCAGGTGGATCTCTGCTCCCCTGTGGACTTCCATGGGCTGCAGGGGCACAGCTGCCTCATGATCTTCATCACTGACTGCAGGAGAATCTCAGCTCCAGCACTTGGAGCAGCTCCTTCCTTTCCCTCTTCACTGACCTTGTGTTTGCAGAGTTCTTGCTCTCACATATTCTTACTCTTTTGTCCCAGCTGCTGCTGTGCAGCAGTTTTTCCCCCTTCTTAAAAACATCATCAAAAAACTACTATGAATGAGTTTAATTCCGTCTAATAGATATATTCTAAAGACAAATTCCTTTATATTTGTGATGAACTTATCTCTAAGAAGAACCACAGAAAAGCTTATATTATTTCTTAAATATATATTTTGAAGTAATCTTTATATATTAAAAAAATTGTCATATGTAGTAAAAGGTGAAGTACAAGTGTGGAATTGCTTCTATATGAGGTGATGCAATTAAATACTTTCCCATTTATATATATACATAAACAAAATGAACTATTTGTGGGTTAATTTTTCTTTGTTTTCTGTGTATTTGATGCATATTTAAATACACTGTAACTCTTTTTAAGAAAACTCAGCCTTATTCCTTTCATCTGATGAAATTTTACTGCACGAATTCTTTTCTGCTAGAAAATATTGTAAGTTTAGAAGTCCTATTATTTTTTTTTTCATTTCACTTACAAGACCACTGCACTGTACTACATCTCAAATGGAATGTCAAATCATGTACTTTGTTTGCTCCCTTTGTTCTTCTAATTAAAGCCTCAGTTAAGGAAGGCTAGCAGTCAGTTTGGCATTAGTTGCAGTTCAGTAATTTGTGCTTAATCTAAAGCTCCAGTTCTTGCTCTCTTACTCCTGTTGATTGCTACTTTTCTTCTATGCTGCCTTTCAAACAACAGATTTCTTTATGGATTAAAATTACATACAACATGAAAAATAAAGAATGATTCAGTCAGTGAATTACTCACACTCTATGCCACTAAGCATGAATTACGCTATTATGACCAAAGTTGGAAACAGAAAATTGTTATATTGCTCCAGAAGCAGAACTGAAAAGAGTAGAATCACAGATTCAGAGAACCATAGAATATTTTGGGATAGAAGGAATCATTAAAGGTTGTCTAGTTCAAACACCCTGCTATGAGGAGGCTCATTCTTGATTGGATCAAGTTGCTCAGAACCCCATCCAGCCTAACTTTGAATGCCCCATCTATCTCCACTCCAGGCAAACTGTCACTATGTTTCAACACCCTCCCAGTAAAGAATTTCTTCCCAATATCTTAATCTAACCTTTTTCCAAGACCAGATCTGGACACAGCACTCTAGGTGGGGTCTCGCCAGAGCAGAGTAGAGGGGCAGAATCACCTCCCTTGATCTGCTGACCGTGCTGCTCTAGAGGCAAGTGCTCACTCTTGGCTCATGTCCAGCCTCTCATCCACCAAAATCCCTAAGTGCTACTCAGCAGGGCTGCTTTCAACCTGTTCATCCTCCAGCCGTTATTAATACCAAAGGATATAACTTTTCACTTGGATATATGACACCCAAACTACAGCTGCAGTGGTTTCCCACTCATTTCAATTTCATGGTATGAAATATGTACCAGTAGCATTCTGTGTATTGTTTCTTTACATTCAGCAGTCCAACAACACGCTGGAGGGCTTATGTATCTCCAGCTCTATAATCTGAATTCCACAGAATGAAAATTGCATGCTACATTTAGCTTGTGACTTTAGCTTGCCTTATCTGGATAATTTTAAGTCATCCAATATGTCACTGGACTGCTGACTCTTTATGACTACACATGGCAAGTAAGAAAATTGCTGTCCATAGTGCTTGTTCATTGCCAACCAATTTCTAAGCCTTACCACTTTGTTATGATGGTGGGAAAGATGGTGGGCTCAGCTACAGAATTCAGTTTTTAGTGTTTCCTTGCTATCTGGCTAAGCCCTGACCAATATATTTCTGTGTAGCATTTTTAGAGTGTGTAGATCTACCTTTAGAAGCTCTTGCTGCTTCTATGGATACAAAACTAGAGGGGAGGGGAAGTTTTTTGCAAGATTTATGATTTTCTATTTTTTTTTTCTCTAGGAGGGTGTTAATAAATGAATTTTGGGACAGGACAGAACAGCCAAGTAAAATTAGAACATGGTAACAGAAAAAAATAATCTGAAGTTCAAGTACTGACTGAAGTCAATATTGACATTAGAGCAAAGATATTCAATTTAACAGTGTTTGGGTGCAATTACCTCCCTGAATTTGCTTGCTAAAATTACAGAAAAACTATACAGATTTCAAATACTTGCTGAAATGTCAGCATATAAAGAAAATTTTATTCATATGTAATAAGTTCTTCATGCTATTGTGGCAAACTTTCATTTCATATACACTATTTTATTTCTAGTGTTCATGACATGCATACCAAATTTAATTTTTTTTTAAATTCTTCTCCTTTTAAATATACTGGGAAACTGAATGGATACTAGGAAGTACATTTTAAATTAAAAAATTCCCCCTAAAAATTAAATTAGAGTGTGAAATGTTGGTTTATCCCTGAAGTAAAACCTCCAGACTATAAAAACTGTCATACTTAATTGAGAAAGTGATCCATCTAGTCTAGTATCCAGTCACTGACTTTAGTAGTAATAGTTGCAATATGAATTTATACATTAATTTGCAACAGGAAAATTTTCTTATAACTCCATTAGGGGGATTTATATCATGGGCATATTTAAAGCAAAATAATAATATTTATGGTCCCTGTTAAATGCTCAGGAGTCTAGATGTACCCCACCAACAACACTGACCGTCAGCTGATGGGTTGGAGGAATTCTGCCCCAATACAACTGAAGAGAGAAAGGACCCTGCTGAGGGGCTGTACCTACAGGCATGACACTCCTCTCAGTACCTGATTCAAGGTGCTGGTAAGGTGTGATCACATCCCCAAATCCTGCAATCCTGCAATCTTGCAGATGGCTGACACTGTCAGCCTTCAGGTGCAAAGTCAGAGTGACAAAGTCAGGCGATTTCAGCACTGGAGCAAAGATGTACATACTCAGAATTGCTGATGGGGGAGACTGTATAATTTTTATCTGTATTACTACAAAATATTTTCTATTATTATATTATTACATAATTTGGATGAGTAACAAATTAATTGGAATAACCCTTGAGTGATATAGTTTGTTCATTTTGCTGGTAATGAGATTTTAAGAATATCAGCCATTTATTTTTGCGACCTTCAGATTTTTAATGCCATTAAGTGGACATCCTTCTCATGAAGAGAATAGAAAGAATTTTTTTTTAATACTTTTTCTTTCATTCCTACATATTTTTATAGAAGCAGTCTTTATATATTTGCAACTAACTTATTCACTGCCTGACCTTCCTATTTAATAATTATATATTTTTTTTTTTTTTTTTTGCAGTTGCATTAACTGAGAAGAATGACCTATTTAAAACTGGACTATATCAGGAACAGATTAGAAGAAAATCTCAGAGGACATTTCATTCTTTCCATCTGTGCTATGTTAAATGATATGAAAAACTGTAAAATTATACAATTTTTCTTTGTGCCTGAATCATAGCTCTTATCATCTAAGGATTTTTGCCCTGAACAAACTGTACCGCCAGACTAAGGGAATGTTTTCAGTCCACTCATTGGTTCCTTCAGAATACTGGCAAGGGACACACTGCAGTAACAGAACAGCTTTTCTAGCATATCATACTCACATCAAAAGCACTGACTCAGCAAGAAGCACAGAGGGACACATCTCATCAGCTCAGTTTAACTCTGTGTCTATTAAATTGAGCTATGTTATGCTTAGTCATTACAAAGAAATTGTGGATTGCATTTTCCACATTCCCACAGGGTGTCTGAAATCTATTGCTCTTTCTCGGGTTGTGGTTCTGTTCCTGGTTGCAGATAGGCTAGGACCACTTAGCCTATTGCTTTCTGCTACCACAGCACTCACTCTTTGCAAGCTCTTTGTGAGCTCTGCTAGGGACTGTACACAATTTAGGACTTCTTTCTAATCACAGACCTCGTGGCATTCACCACAGGCTTTCAGTGACAGATCATTCCCAAGCTAATGCCTTCAGCTGCATGAGTGGGATGGATGCAGGGGTCCAAGCAGTGCTGATAAGTTATGAGGACACTGTCCCACATATCTACATGTAGTAAGTCCAGATGAAAGATAAAGGTTCAAAAAATCTCCTGTTATTTATCATTTTCACATGTAGTTAATTCTGCTTCATTTTCTCGCTACCTGATACATACACAACCAGCTCAGCATGAATGGTACACTCAATTATTCTGAACACTTCATAAAATACAGCACTTGTTCTCCTGGAGTTTCTGGGGTGATGAATGTACTTTGCTGGCCCTTTGAAACTGCTATAGAAAATTCTGTTTAAGCACAGCCTTTCACATTTATCTTTGTCTGGAAATCTTCTCCTTGCTTATGGTCAGTGTTGCAGACCGTATTACTCAGTTTTCCTGATCTTCTCATTTGGGGGAAATATAAATTATGCTCTTCCCCTGAATCAAGAGAATCATCAAAAAAGGTTACTTTGCTACATTTTTGTTTCTGGTATATGAACAGACAGAAAACTGATTTCAAGCTATATAAACGGCAGATTATGAGGAGAATCTAATCAGTTATTTCTCATATAATAAATGTTCATATAGATACAATTTGCAAAATCACACAGTACACGCCTTTGTCATACTAGCTCTGCTTCTGCTTGCTAGAGGTTTGCTATAGTTTTTTTATACAGTCTAATTGTTATAGGATTTCACAGAATCACAGAACTGTTGAGACTCAAAGGTACCTCTGCAGCTCACCTTTTCTAATGCCCTTGCAGAAAATAGGGCCTATGACCAGTAGGCTGATCACTGTCTTCTCCAAACAGGTTTTGAATATCTCCAAGGATGGACAATACACAGACTTCTTGGGCAACCTGTGTCAGTGTTTGATCACTATCACAGTAAAAATGTTTTCTGACCCTAAAAGTAATTTATGCTATTTCAGTTTATACCCATTGAGTCTTGTCCTTTCACAGGGCAGCACTGAGAAAATAGCAGCAACACTGCCTCTGGGTAGGTAACAGATTCAAATTTAGTTTGGACAAAATGCTGCTGAAATATTTGGATAATCCAGTAACTGTTTTCCTACTGAGACTATAAACTGAGTAATAATTAATAGGAAAAGTTAGAGAGGAAAATTGTGTGTTTTCAAAGATTTTAATTGAATTTCACTCCCCATTCAAAACTCAACACTTGCTTTTTCTCCAGAGTTAAAAGGAAGTAAATAGGTAGCAAATAATCTTATAGATAGCACACAGATATAGATAACTGCTTATATTTACTAAAAGGTCAAAAAATCTTACAGCGCTATGATATCTGGCAAAGACAAAAAATAAAATATATGATCTGTGCAGTGACATATGATCACAATGAAATTCGTTAGTCTCTGACTTACCTCAGTATTTAAATAGGGATCTATCTAAATGGGCTGGAGAGTTATATAATAAAACTTTTCATGCTGAATGGCTCACAGAATTGCTACAATGATTTTGTTTCTTGTTTTTCTGGTAACTATTTTTTTTCTTTTTTTAATGTATCTACTGCTATATTAGCTATTAGGGATATATATATATATATACTCTCTNATATATATATATATAAAATTAAATACATCCTTATTTCTTCATGAAAAAGAAGCAAGGTGATACTAGGTGTGATAGTCTAGATATTTTCTGCCCCAACAAAAAGCCCTGTATTTACACTTAAATAAGAATTAGCTTTGGCTTTGTGGTAGTGAAGCAATGTCAACCGCATAATTCCATATCCTCTTCACCAACAGGGCTGTATGGCCCTCTGTTAAAATTTCATAGTACTTGTTATCTATTTGTGAGCTCTTAAAAAAAATGTGCATTTATGAATGTGCTTGTGAGTTTGGACAGAAGTGTATTGAGAGCAATGATCTGTACAAAAGTTGTTCAGTTAGTCCATTACACATTATTTACTTTAAAGTGATGAACACCAGCATGCTGTAGCCTCCTTCATCCTGACATCAAAGAAATTTTAGATTGTTGTATTCATTACATGGTTGCCTCCAGCTGGTGAAAATCACTGGGGAAGAGTGATACTCTATGCAAGTACAGGTCCTTTGAGAAAACTTGTCTGCCAAGTGCTTCAAAGAAATCCAGTCTGGTCCAGAGAAGATATTGGTAATTTTGACAGTTCCATTTTTCACTTAAGATCCTAGCACTGAAGACTGGCTTTGGAAGTCATGGTCATAGTTTAATTAGTTTGAAAAAAAATGGTCAACAAAAATAGCACTGAAAATTAAAAATGTCAGTCCCAAGCTTTATTTAGTTGTATGAAGACATACATACAATTAAGTACCATTGCAGACATATAATGGAGTCAGGATTCAGGTCCATGAAATGGTAGTCACAATTTATCTACCGCTGTAGTGATCCTTCCAATAACCTTAATACACAGGAGAAGAAATGAACCACACTCAAGTGTCTAGTATATTAATGCGGAGGCAAAAGTCTAAATTAAAAAAAAAAAAGTCTAATCATTCTGATAGAGAGTTGGGATTTATTTTCCTTTAACACAAACAGCTTATAACTGAAGTGAATGAAAAATATCCAGTTATTAAAAATATGCTCTTTGCTGCCTCTGTTTATGGTCTAATAATTCCAACACTGTAATAAGAGAATGAACAGAGAGACAATATTTGTCACTGATATTTTTCACCATTAACTTTATGGTAAAAAGACTTCATGAACAAGTAACAATGACTCATTAAGTATATCTGATTGGGCAGGGTCTTCCAGTATCCCTAGTTTTGGGATATTGTTTAGAATGCATCACAAACAGAAACTAAGCATTTACCTGTAGCACAATTGGATGATTTTCTACTGCTCTCCTCCACATCTCCTGCTGTTAAACACAGGTGTAAAGCTTTTGTCATAATTTTATATGTGGTAAAACGCATATCCGAGCATCCTAGGATATAAGTGGATCATTATTGTGCTTTATATTGACATTGAAGCGTGACCTTGGTACCCTCATTTTTTCTTTGTGTGTATTATTCCAGTTAGTTTAAGTCTCTAAATTGCTCTCTATGGTGTGCTGTAATTTAACTCTGTGAAAAGCGAAGAAAAAAATAAACAAACAAAACCAACATTGGAAACAAGCCTGGAAAACATAATTTTATCTTAAAGTTGTTTAGAAATGAGGATAACTTGAAAAGATGCAGGGGTTTATTCATAATACACCCTTGAAAAAGCTGGCTTCTGGCTCTGCTAGGCTTTCATTGCTTAAGGATGCAGTCACCTTTTACCTGAGATTATCCTATTGACATCACAAAGCATCTTGAAGATCTGTGTTTCGGACTACCCTTTGACCTGCGGTAAGATTCATAAGTCTGTAGTATAAACAACTTAGAAGTGGGTTTTTCTGTACTTTTTCTTGCTACTCCATTATTTTTTCCAGATCTTCCATCTTTGAAACTCCTTTTTCAACAGGATGGAGCTTACTGTAATTACTGAATTACATCTGAGGAGTAGAGAGGGCGTGACATTATAAAAAAATAGTCCTAAACTTCAGTAAACTGGAGATCTATGCTTTCTTACTAAGGGCCCTTTTTATAAGGGCTCGGCTACAGAATTACTTTTTGCTTTAAGGCACCTGGATCTTTCCATTGCTTACACTGCTTTAAACTTCATGGAAAAAAATCACTTTAGATACATGCTTCTGTTCAGTACAATTGCTCCCATTTTACTGAGCCTTTATTAGTATGTTCGATAATATTTTTTTTAAATTTTTAAATGGATTGAGCCTCACAGGTGTAGAGGAGCACCACAGGAGAAGATGGTCAAGATCATCAGGACCCAATAATAAAAACAGTGACTTGGCAACACCTATGTTTATTTCACCAGGTATGTTTATTTCCAATCAAGAGAATAATTTCATCATCTCCCAGCAGAAAAGGACTTGGGGGTCCAAGTTGTCAGTCCCATAATCCAGCAGTGACCCCAAGAAACTAAGAAGGCTGGTGGCATCCTGGCCTGTGTCAACAATAGTGTGGCCAGCAGGACAGGGCAGGGATTGTTCCCCTCACCTTCACTACAGGAAAGACACTGAGGTGCTGAACCATGTCCAGATTAGGGCAACAAAGCTGGTGAACCTTTTAAGTTGTGAATTGAATAATGGGAGTATGAATGATCACACTGTCTGAGAGGGAGATTAGTAGCAATTCCTGGGACAATCCCAACTGGGTCTAGCATGTAGTTAAATGAAAGATTACACAGGAGTTCAGCAACTGGAGATTTAGAAATACTGCCCTAGCATCTTTTGCATGAGATGATAGATAGATAGATAGATAGATAGATAGATAGATAGATAGATAGATAGATACATACATACATACATACATACATACATACATACACACACACACATAAAGAGGATTTGATACTGATTCAGATACGCTCTGTTCCATCCTCTGAAAAACTGTATTTGACAGTAACCATAGCAGCAAAACTGATTAGGTATACTTGAAATACCAAATGACATAATAGAATTTTTATTTAGGGTTTCAATAAATGAAACTTGATACTGTAAACAAGTATATTCAGTTCTATTCTAAAATATTATGGTAGAAAAATGGCTGAAATAGTCACATTTTTAACAAAAGCAAAATATTACTTTTTTTCAACAGTCTTAAGAAATTATAGTCAACATTGTGTGGCTGAACTCATGAAAGTAACCTTCAGTAGTGGTCGTAATTCTTTTTTTTTTCCAGCTCTGTCTTATGGCCTACATGCTTGACATCTTTCCAAGAACCTTCTGCTTCTGCTAGATTGTTTCTCAGAACATGTGTTATTTCAAGACAGATGCAAAGCAGTTATTATGGTGCTATTGTTTCTTGACGTACTGCTGTAAACCACTCAAAATGAAGGAATAGCACACCCTGGGAATCTACAGATGAAGAATTTCTGGAATACCTCTTTGCTTACCTGAAGAAAGTATTATAATACTAGGACTTCTCATACTGATCTCCATAAATAAGACATTTAATGGCTATTGCAATGCAGAAGACATCATTAGAATGAATTAAATACATGGAAATTCATCTCATACTTTTGCCCTCTAAGGATTTATAAAGCAGATAGGATAATTTCTTTTTTCCATATGACTTTTACAGCACTGCATACACATTTCTGGAAACAGGAACTGAAACATACTACTATTCACACCTTAAATTAGCCTTGCTACATTTAGAATATTATTTTCACATGTTCCTTTCTGGGTTTTTTTGTGAGTTATCATCATATTTAATCAAATAATCATTGTATGTTTGTGTTCCAACTTTGTTTGAACTTGACTTCTTCAACATTACTACTTTGATTAGGTATGAGCCCAAAGCTGAGAAGTAAGCATCAATATCTCAGTTCCTGGACTATTTCAATCACCTAACATGGCGGGTTCTGGGAGCATTTAAAATAACAAAGAAAGGCAGTCATCCATATCCAAATATATGAGTTAGGTAGGTTGAGTTGTAAGAAGGGATTTCCAGACACTTGTCATCTGACATAATCTGTGCCCATTTAAAGAAGCACAGGGAGAATTCCTACTCTCTTTTTCATATAACCAGACACAAGCCAGCAGAGAGAAAACAAAGACACTATTCCATTTTACCTAAAAAAAATAAGTTATTCTTATTAGAATGGTGGCAGGACATACTGAAATTATACTACTGGCATGGGTGAACCTCAGTATCTCTGAATTTCAGCCAAACTTTGGTCTGCAGTCTTGTTTGTAAATATATTCTTGGGTATCTAGGGCAACCTAATTCTTCCTAATTTTGTCTGATTTAACTAACCTAAGATGGTTTGTCTCAATTTAATTGCCCACACATAGGCATGCCGTACCATTTGGATGTTAAATTATTCCTCACAGCATTCACTTATTGCTTGAGAAAAAATTACAGGGAACCAGGTTTCTGAACCACAAAGTTGTATCTACTTGCTTAGGAAGTTTCTAATCCATGATCTCTGGAATCTGAAAGTCTGTATGGTTTCATGGTATGCACTGACATGCTGTTCGTTTTTATTGGTGAAGGTCTTAACATCATATCAAGCTTCTCTGTGTACTTCAAGAATTACTATGCTTGAAAATTTTGCATGCCTAGCAGTTGTGATATGTAAGCATTTCAGGAAAAAAAAAAGCAACAACATCAGAAAAATGTTACATCTGTTCTAGGAAAGCCTGTCTACTAATAAATTAAACAGAACTCCAAAAGAGCTTTTGTAATAATTTCACAGTTTTCATAGTTATTAATGAAACAAAGAAGACGTGTCACATATATTTTACAAATATTTAAATACAATCAATACTGTGAACTCATTTTTGATCAAGTGAAGCTGAAACAGATATAGGTCTAAAATAAGAAATAGTTTATGCTTTCTTTTTTAATATTAATCTGTTATTAAAAATAGACTTTATGATTTTTTTGAGAAAGAGCTTTGAAATGCATGACAACAAAAGGAGAAATAATTGAACTTATCAATTACTATGTAATCAATATACTTTCACATGTATAATCAACTGCTTGATGAATACATCCCATTTTAAAAGAAAAATTTATTTGAAAACACATTCTCATATAATGAATACCCTCAGATGACTCAAGCAAAATCAGAGCTAGTGGCAGAACAGGATCAAAAGCAGACATGTCAGTAGTAGAAATAAAATTGTTTGAGAAAATGCACTGATACATGCATCTCAAGCCTGTATGGGTTTAACTATTGCTGAATTATGAAGATGAGGAATCATTAGGGTTTATGTTCATGCAATCACACCAAAAATGTACTGTTTTGAACAATTTACCTGTTTAATCTTAGAATGTAGAGTTGTAAGCTTTGGAGACAGTCATAAAAATATTTAAAAGCAAAAACTGAACTGTAGCTGAATTATGCCTTGCTTTAACACATTTATTGACTGATACCAACATTTTACCTAGCACTGATTAATCCTGCTCCCACAGATGGTTTGAAGAGGTCCTTGTGGAAACTAAACTCTTCAAACCTGTCTGGAGTCATCTCTTGATCATTCAGGGCTTTCTTCACTTATGGAAATTAAAAGTGTTATTATGTTAGAGAGGTGCAAGCCACTCTTTAACCCTCTGCAGAGACAGCAGTCTTCCCACCCTGAAGCACAGATATTTCACTACCAAAAACAAAAACACCCCAAAACAAAAACAAAAAACAAACACAAATAAACAAGCAACCCCCCCAAAGCAACAAAAAAAAAGGAACTTGAAAACAAACAAAAAAAATTACGAAAATGGGTTTGGATCCATGATAAAATAAAGTTATTAAATATTTCACAGGAAACACTCTCAAACCACACACTTTTAATGCATCTGTCAATCAATGTTCCCAGAAAAAATTCCTTAACAAATATTTGAATGTGCAATAAAAAATAGTTTGAAGAAAGTTAGCCAATATTTTATTTAAAAAAATAACTCATTAAAACAATTTCTGAAAAAGTGACTGCACAAAAACTAGTTAAAAACCAACTTATAATAGACTATTGTGGTTTAACTCTGTTAGGCAGTTAAAGCCAAAGCAGCGTTTCACTGTGCTCCAGTACAATTAGGGAAAGAATTGGAAGACCAAAAGTAGCAAAAATCATTGATTGAGATATAGACAGTTTAATAGGTGAAGCAAAATCTGAACTTTGAAACAAATGAAAATAAGGAATTCATTCACCGTTTCCCAACCACAGCCAGGTGTTCAGGCTTCTCCAAAAAGAGCGTTCTATGCCATGATCACCTATGAACACAAATGACATTGTGGCCTTCTTCTTCCCTCAGATTTTATCACTGAACATGATTCCTTATGGTGTGGGATACCCTTTCTGTCAGTTAAGGTCAGCTGCCCTGGCTGTGTTCCTGTCAGATTCCTGTGCACTCCTCACCGGTGGGGCAGTGTGAGGAGTGGAAAATGGCCTGACTGTCTAAGCACCACTCAGCAGTAGCTAAGACATCTCTCTGTCATCAACAGTGTTTTCAGCAACTTTGGTTGTAATTGCTACAAATCACTATATTTTTGTTATATATATTCAATAAATTATACATATATATTTATATAAAATAATCACATGATATGTTTAGATTAACCTCTGGAAATGTAGACCTGTACATATTCCCCAAAGTGTGTTATTTTCTTAGCTCTATCAAATTTCTCTAACTGGCCTCTGGAAGAAAAGATAAGGTGATGTCTTGGTCTCTATCATGAAGTCGATGTGAACTTGTGCCACTAGGATCTCTGGAGAAAATAACACAGTCTGCCATGTGAAAATTTAATTTTTCAGAAGCAGCCAAAAAAAGAGTCAAATTGATTGTTTTCAAATTACTATAAAATAAAGAAGTATCAAAACTAATTTCTTTTCCTGGAGGGATTATTAGAATAGTTCTTCGTATGAATTTTTTCATATATACTATACTCTTTGATACTTTAATTAAAACAGAATTTCAGGAAATCTTTGCAATTGAGAATGTGTTGATCCAAATTTTCCTCTGGGGTACAATTCCTCTAAAAGGATATAAATTAATAATATCTTCATATTCTTAAAATCTGTAATCTTTTTAAAATACAAAAATACTATCTGTGCATAAAAACTGTCAAACTGGAATTATTAACTATTACAGTGAAGATAAGAAAGTTCTTTGATCTCAATTTAAAATCTTTCTATCTTTATTTTTCGTAAGGAAATGGAAACAAAATTAAGCACTTATCAGTTTAGGTAAAGCACTACGTCAGAACTGACCAAGTGTCAGTCTATTGGAGAAGAGAGAAAAAAATCTATTTTCCCTTAATTTTAAGTGTTGGTTTTAACAAATCTTTATGTACTATTAAAATCAAAATCCATATAATACAGAGATAGGAATGCCAAATACAATTTGTCATGTATGGTCGATTTGCAAATATTTTCAAATATTTTATAATGATTTTGAGAGTTATGAATTAGTCTAATAACAATAAAACACAGATATATTAACATGCATAACGGGTACAGAAAAGAGATGCACAACATATTTTTTCCTCATATAATCCACCAGTTCCCCAAAACAATAAACAAAACCAGCACCTATATCTACAACAAAGTAAATGTACAGAAAGTTTTGACTCTTTATCCTACTAAACTTTTATTTTGCTGCATTTCCCTAAGGAAATGTCTTGAATACAATCATAAGGTACTAATTTTTCCATCAGAGTATCTTCTTGCTTCCTCTCTTTCCCTTTTGTAGCAAATCTGGAAAGATAGGTCATTCTAGGTTGTGACACTGGTACACGTGTGTATGAATTAAATATTTCCTATCTCTGGTTCAGCATTAGAACAACAGAAAGCAGGCTGAAAGCTGACAACACAGGTGTGAGTGGCAGTTCTTTTTCCTCAGAGGATCTTTCAGGAATGGTAGGAAGCAACTACTTCCTGCAAATCCCAGCAAAACGGCTAGATCAATTCCAAAGCCAGCTTTGGAAATTTGAATGTGAGTTTAAATCTGGTTCTTCTTCTTCCATGTTGAGGAAGAACTAAGAATATCTCAGATAAAGCATTTGTTGGTGCTTTTGGGGGTTTTGTGGGGAATTGGGGGTTTTTTTGTGGTGGGCATGTGTCTCCGATAGAACGGGTCTCATAGCTATAGTTAGAATCAATGTGTAAAGTAATTTTTTCATCCTGTCCCATGATTTTATTATAAGTATAGCCATAAAGAAATCCTGAATACCTGAATAGTCAAAAAAGTGATGTCTTCCACTTTCCATCCGCATCATAAGCGTGGCAATAAGTGACAAGACCCTCTTAAGCAAGAGATTACAAAGTGGCTTTTAAAGTCAGAAAGCAGCTGACCTTAGAGTTACGGGGACATCCTCTCACCTCACATAAGGTTCTTATCTAAATAAAATTCTAACACTATATCCTCTTGAGGTTTCGTGCATGCTATATACTATAGAATATAAAAGGAAATTTTAGGAATCTCATATTTTTCATCCTCACATCTTTAACAGAAATATGTAAATTAATTTGTTGTACTAATAGTGAACAAGCAGTCCTTAAACTGAACACAAAATTTTAGTGAAGACTTGTTTCGCCAATTCTTGATACAAAAAAAGCAAACAAACAACAACAACAAAAGTATTTTAAAGCAAATTTGACATTCTGAAATTTTATTTTATTTGGGGGAAAATAGAAGTTCTTACATAAAAACTCTGGAATTTTTTCATGTAATTTACCTATTCACAACAGTCCAGATAGAAAGATTTTGTATTAATTTATTAACATTTATACTTTTGAACTACCAAACAAATTAGATTACTAAATGATCTCAAAAGGCAAAATAAAACTATATCAGAAAGAGGTGGCAAATAATTTTCTTTGCTGTGGGTGTTTTAGTTTTTCTTTTACTGAGTTTTTTTGGGGTTTTTTTGTGGGGGGTNGTTTGTTTGTTTGTTTGTTTTATGATGGCACATAGTTTGCAATTCTATATATCCTGCGTAAGTTTCTAGACATCTACCTATTTATTCTCGGGTTCACCAATGAGCATTAGATCCATCTCTCTGGCCTGCCCTCAGGCCATTAACAACTCTGCAGCTCACTGGCCAAACTTGGAAATTAGCCCTCTGTGTGCAACCCTACATCATGACAGATATTCCTTGCCCAGAGACAGCTTCTGCCATGGCCTCAGCTTCCAGATCCTAATGCTCATCCATCCGCGTGTTACAGATATCTGATTGGTATAATGGTATCTCACTTCTGATATCAATGTTTGTTCTTGTGGTTTAATAACAAATTGACTGTGCAGGGAGTAAATGGACTTGAACACCAATGCACACTCCCTTACAGATAGGTTTAATGTTGACAAGTGATATATGACCTCCTTTTCACTTAGGAAAAAAAAACCCCATGCAGTCTCAGAGAAAGCTCATATTGGTCAGCACAGGAGTCTGTGTGATACTGGTCTCCTTGAGGTCTCTCCCCAAGTTACTCCAGATCCTGTCAATTAAAAGGTTTTGCAGAGAATATCTACATCTGATCAGCCCATTCAGATTTTTGAAGTACCTGAACAGGTTTTCACCATTGCAGGTGCTCTCAGTCAGTTCTTAAAAGATCATCTGCGTTTCTCACAGTGACTGACGTGTCTCTTGCCTTAAATTACAATGTCACTCCTGTCTCAACCCTTACGATTGAATTTCAGCCACTCCCAGGCTACGCCATTTGCCACAGGGCTCTGTGAAGTATGGGAAGAGGCTGAGACAATTGGGTTTGTTCAGTCTGAAGAAGAAAATTCTACAGGGCACTTAACTGCTTACTATGCTGCCAAATGAGAGAGCAAGAGGCCAAAACTCCTCCTTGTTGTGGAGAGCAGGAAGTGGAGGAAAAACTGAGAGAGATGGATTTTGTAGATAACAAATAGAAAATGAAAAAGACAGATCAATATATATGAAAGGTAAAGAGAAAAAATGAAGACAACAGCAACATTTAAAAGCAATGAAAAAATCATAGTATTTTTTGCACCCTGCTTGCAAACCCAGTCTCTAAAGGCTGCTTGCCTTTGGTTTTAGAGGAGTGAAGTTACATGTTGACATTTAATGACCTTCAGTGGACTGCAGTGTTTTCACTTTAAAGATGAATTGTCTCTGTTATTATCTTCAACTTGTGCATTAACTAAAACTTATGCTTTTGAAAGAAGTGACAAAATTCTCCACAAGTGCTAAACATTGATGTGGTTATCTGAAAATAAGTTTATAAACATGAAGACCTAAGGACTTGGCTCAGTTTTTGTGTGATCATGTCTCAAACAACAAGTATAATGGGTTAGGTCACTTAAAGTAAACATGAGTGCCATATTTAATATGTTTAAAAATTGTAACACATTAACATTGTAACAAATCAATATAAGAAATTAAATGAGTGTAAAAGCCTATTGATGCAGAAACTAAACTCTGAGTTTTGCATTGAAAAACAGGAAAAGTGGTAGAAATCTGTCTCACTTTCTTACCACCTCTAATAAATAAACAAATTGTTGGATTAAAGTTTTGATTACATCTAATTGCAAGGAGTAAAAAAGCAATGGTATAAAATTATATTTTATTTAAATTAACTAAATTAAATTAAATTAAATTTAAATGAACGTTTGGGATGTAACTCTGCATCCACAGAGTAATATGAATATGACTCCCACTAAGTGTTATATTTTTCTCACCAGGAAAGTACAGAATGGGTGTATTGGAAATAATAATGTGTTTTGGAAAGGCTCAAAGAGTTTATTAAAAAAAATAGAAATAAGAAAAAGTTCTTGAAAATACTGCAGCCTTTAAGGGAGTTATCCTGTGTTTCTTTTTCGCTTGTTTCTCATTGAAATTCAACTTTCTATATTAATCAGTGGGTTTGAATGTAGAATGTTCAGGTATAGTAGGATGTTACTTAGAACTGATGTTTATAACATACTTTGAGATTCACAGGGACTAATAGTGTCTTTTTCAGGTGGTATGTAAGATTTGTCCCAGAGAAATGTGTTTGGATCCCTGGGACTAAATATGACCTTTGGTTGTCCCTCACATGAAGTTACCCTGAGCTCTCGATACAACTGTCATGTAATCTGTAGATTATAGGGAGTA
This sequence comes from Cyanoderma ruficeps, assembly GCA_008694505.1. Taxonomy (NCBI): domain Eukaryota; kingdom Metazoa; phylum Chordata; class Aves; order Passeriformes; family Timaliidae; genus Cyanoderma; species Cyanoderma ruficeps. The sequence goes on along the minus strand of VZDJ01007754.1, from coordinate 5,658,309 downwards.
AAAGACCTAAATAGATGCTAATATATGGCTAAATACAATACTGCAGAATAATCTAGAGACTAGGAGGATTATGTGAACTTCAGATCTTGTTAAATTGCATGGTCACTTCTGAGCAGGAATTTCTGCATCTGTACAGATGCAGACTGCACGCCAATATTGTATTTTCTTAGTTCTCATCTGATTCTTTTTATGTTTTGAAAGATTTATGTGAATCTCTTTCTGGCAAATCACAGGAGTAGGCTTATTAGCAGTTCTGGGTGGGTGTTTTATCTCCTGACTTTTATGGATCATCTGCAGAATGAGAACAAACAGCAAAAGAATACAAACTATCTCACCCTTTTCCAGTAAGATGCATCCTCTGGGGAAGTTATTGATAGAACTAGATATTGAGAAGAAAAAGAATCATTACATGATTTGTGATGATTTGTTGTAAGAAATAATATTTTAAATTAAATATCTACTATCTGCATAGTACTTCTTACTTTTGAGGGATACAGACATACAGAATTGTGAATGGCCCATTAAATTGTGGAATTTTTTGTGCAAAAAGCTGTAATGAATGTAAAGAATATGATTGGTTTTAAGAATTGTCAGACAAATTAATGGTTTCCCTAGTTATTAATTAGCTTCTGTAATAGGAAGTGCCTAAATTACTGTCTGAAGGAAAATGAAAAGGAACGGGCAAGGAAGGATGGTTTTAAGCCTGGTTGTTAACTACTGGCAGAAACAAGAGAGGTAACTTTCAGTAAAGTCAGATTTGATTTTGGTCCATGCTTAAGATCACAGTAGGCATGTGTCCTGATTAGTCACAGGCAACTACCCAAAGAAAGTTTCTGTGCAGGTCTACTGCTGAGGGGTTTTCACTGCTTCAACTGCTATTAACAATATGTTAAGGGTCTCATACCTCTCATTTCTCTCCATATTGGTCTCAAACTTGTTAAAAAATATTTATTTTTTTCTTTCGTTCTTTTTCTTTTTTCCTTGCATTAGGAACTCTCTAGCTGTATGAGTAGGGTCACCAACTTGTTGGACTTTGTTAGACAATTCAACCGCTTCCAGGTTTAAACTAGATCCTTGTGTTATCCTGAAATATCTGTCTTCATCTTTTTTTAATATCATGATCCACCAATAAAGAATTATGGAAAATATTCAAAGGTAAATTGCAATCCTCTTGTGAAATTTATTTTTTATTATTACCTGGAAAGTAAATAATAACCACAATATATTTCTACAAATAAATTCTCGGAAAGTCAGCATTTGCCTTCTAGCATCTAAGAATATTTTTCCTGTCAACACATTCATCAGAAGTTATTCATATAACTTCATGTAAATTAACCATATTTCATTGTGTTTTGTATATATCCCAGTGTGACTCTGTTTAAAATACAATTTTAATTTCAATGTTTTTACAGTAAAATATTATAAAGCAAGGCGGAACTTTTTTAATCTTCTGTATGGATACTTCATGAACTATAATTAAATGTGCAAGCTAATTGAATAATTATTTTCACATTGATTTTAAATTCTGCTATAATTAGAGATCTATACTTCGTTCAAAGATCTATACTTTGTTCAGAGATCTGTGAATGTCTCTGTTCAAAAGCCTGTATATAGTTTCCTAAAATTAGCAAATACACCACATCTTACTGCTCCTCATTATTTGAACAATATCTTGCAAGAGGTTTGAGATTACAGTTTTAATTATAACAGAAGATTGGACAACCGTCAGGTGGGGTTAATTTGCATAACTCAATTCAACCCTATAGAGATGTGCTCATTTATGTTGATAGAGGATATGGCATTTGCAATTCTATTTTAATAATAATTTCTATTTAACAAAAAAATAGGCTTTTCTGAACAGAAAATTATGGATTCTGATTTCACTCTGTATTGGGTTTTCATGGCCAGGTTTTGCTAGTGGGGCAGGTTGAGAGGATTTGCCAGAGTGGCTTCTGTAAAAGAAGCTTTCACCATAGCCAACAGCCAATGCCAGCTGCTTTAAGACAGACCCAAAGCTTGCCAAGGCCATGCCCATCAAAGATGGTAGTATTGGCTCTGTGATAACATATTTAAGAAGGTAAATAAAAAAAGATTATGGCACAGAAATGATAGAGGTCAAAGAAGAGAAGAGTGAGAATATGTGAGAGGAGACAGACAGCAAGGCCAGGGAGAAAGGAATAGAAAGAGGGACTCCAGGTGCTGAAATTCACCTGCAGCCTGTGAATAAGATCATGGTGAGGCAGCTGTCCCCATGCAGCCCGTGGAGGACCATGGTGGATGACTGGAAGAAGGCTGTGATGCTGTGGGAAGCCCACATTTTAGCAGACTCCTGTCAAGACTCAGAGATGTGTAAAAAGAGAAGCCCACATTGGACCAGGTGTTTTGGTAGGATTTGTGACCCCATGGAGGACCAATGAGGAACTGCAGCCTGTGGAAAGGACTCACACTGGAGAAGTTCAGGATGGACTGGACCTGACACTGGATTAGGGACTCGTCCCCTTGAGAAGGAAGCAGCAAAAGAAACATGATCTGACTATAAGGCCCATTCCCCATCTCCTGTGGCTCTCAGGAGGGTGTCCAGTAGAGCCTGTGAAGGAGGGAGAGGTGGGGGGAAGATATTTTTAAGATCTGTTTTACTACTCATTACTCTACTCTGATTTGTTTGATTATGAATTAAATTAATTTCCAAAAGTTGAGTCTGTTTTACCTATGACTATAATGAGCGATCTCTCCCTGTCCTTATCTCAACTGTCAAGCCTTTCATTACATTTTTTTCCCCCTGTTCAACTGCAGAGGGGAGTGATTGTGCAGGTTTGATGGGCATGTGGCACCCAGCCAGGGTCAACCCACCACCCTCTTATTCATCTAAAACTAGAATAATGTGAATTACTTCAGTCCTTATGTAACTGAACAAAATCTACCCATATGCATTGAACAGAATAACAAGACACACATGATATCATCCTCGGGAAATGATTATTAGTGTAATTTCTTTTTGTTTGTTTAAATAAAAGCCACCAACATGATTGCATGTTCTGCAGTGTGGGTTTATTCAGCTTTTAGCAAGCCAGCTGCATGGAGTCAACAGCTCCTTCAGAGAGCCCAAAGGGAAGAAAAAGCAGCAACCTCTCAGTGAAAGTGAGTGCCCTTCGGCTAAAGGGTATATAAAATCTATTATCCAATATCTTTCCTTTTTTAGAATCCACATTGAATATGGAAATAAAACAAATGTGAATTTATACATCAGGTATCTGGGAAAATTTTCTAAACATCTAAGTCTCCATGTTTAGTTTATGATAGAAGTATGGACTGTCCTTTTTGATGATGGTGCCATGAGAAACAAAACCAAGCTGAGAACCAATATAAATGCACTGCTGGAGTCTTGTTCAACATTACGTGTTATTTCTTAACTCTGAGAGTTGGAGGGTATGGAAATAAAAGCTTTCAACAGAACAGCCCATATGGTGATTTCATAATGTGTGATCAGGACAAAACAATTACTGTGACTAGTCCATGAGTGTACATTTCAGTGATTTTAATTAGAAATAAGAATATTTTCATACCCTCAGATGCCTGTCATGATTTTTGTCTTGCTGTCCCAAAATCTCCCATTCTATTTCTATATGCAGTTACAGAATCACTGAACCAAATTATGAAGGGTGGACTAGTAAGGAGAGTAAAGAGCTGCATGCTTTACGTGTTTTTCCATAAACATTACCAGAGCTATTGCTATTCTGATGAGAAACTCATGAAGTGACACAAGTACAGTCACAGGCTTCTATATATATATGAAATAACTCCTGCAAAAGTCAGAAATAATTCCTTCAAGGTCTTTATCTATGGTTTTCTGATGCCCTTGAACTTATTATCTGCAGAGATGTTGCAAAAAAACCAAGGGGTCTTGACCATTAATTGAGATCAGATGGCTGTTGGAGCCTGAGTTCCTCTTTTTAAGGAAACAAGGATACATGGTAGTTTGCATTCAGTCCTAACCATGCTGTGGAGGTTGAAAATGGATAAGGCTGGATTCAGAGGTGGCAAAAACACCTGCACTCTAGAAATGAGTGAGACAGAAAAAAGAACCTGTATTATAGATAATATTGTTGAAGGAGAGTTGTTCAGTTGTTAATGACAGCCCATCATGAATAGTAATGAGACACAGACTGCTGAGACAGACAGTTGTTACTTATGGCCAGTGATATATATAGAGATTATGTATCAAGTAAAATCCCATAAACTGTGTGTGTGTGGCTATAAAAGTTCCAAGTCTGTACAGTATGCAAAGTCAGGGGTTTCTGACACTGCAAAATTCATTATGCAGCCTGTGCAGAACTGTAGCCACAGAGGTGTCCAGAAGATCATCATTACCAGGAAGCCACCTTGTAGGGAAAAAAACCAAAAAATAAACACCCTCCCCCCACACATAAAAAAAAAAAAACCCAAACCAAACAAACAAAAAAAACCCCACCCCAAAACAAACAAACAAGCAAACATAAAACCCAAAAAACCCCATCAAAACACCTCTAAACCCCAACAACCAAAAAACCCCAACTTGCACTACAATATAAATTGTTTTCCTTGGTTTGCTGCTGTACTGATGAGATTTAAAGTAATGTATGGTCTGTGACTTGTAATAAAGCCATAGTCAGTTATAAATGTGCAACAATTTTTCAATGAGCTCTTGATCATTTGTCTCAGATGATGCATTTTTAAAGGTACTTAGTGTGGGTAGAAAGGATTGTAAATGAACACTTCAAAATATAAATCTTGACTTACTACAGAACAGCCATAAGAAGACAAGATGTTTGTACAAGATGGATACTAACAGTGTGTTCCCAGTGCATATACTTAGCCCTGAAATAAAATTAGCAGAATTCACATGTCTACTGATTGTTAGAGCTTTGTCTTCTATTTTCACGCTTTTTATTTTGTTCCATTCCTTTTTTTTTTAACCTTTTCTCCTCTGGTGGCTCTTGGTATCACACATTCAATATGCATATGATCTCATAATCTTTTTCTGTATTTGAGAAAACTACAGTCCCCATCTCACACAAGAAATGCATTTGCAAAGAAAACAGACAAACAAACAAACAAACAAATATATAAAATAAAGGCAATAAATAAATTCATGTAATGCCTTTGTTCCTAATGTTTTTTTTTAACATGGATCCCCATACAAATTATTTTGGAATGACTGTGTTCTGTACACCTGCAGAAAAATGGGAAAAAAATTGTTTGCAGGGAAGCCCATGAGTTTTTCCAGCTTAACTTCTTACTTGATATATATATAACTCCAGAACTAGATGAGGTTGCCCTAGGTCTTGTACAGTTGTGTTCTGAGCAACCTGAGGAATGAAGATTCTACAGAAATTTAATTCCACGATCATTTTGTGAGATGATATCCAGTCTGGGCCACCATACTATTAACTTCTGTGTGAGTTATGTGTTGGAATTGTTTCTTAACAATCTACATGGTGTTACAACATGCACCTGAAGGCAAGGGTAACTGAAGTTCTTGTTACTAGATCACTTGGGGAAAAATAGAGTGAAACAACACTGACAGACCTGTGTTTTTATATATGTATACATGGCAGGTTTATTTCAGAACAATTTGATTGAAATGGAAAACAGGTATGTAATTATTTTAGTTATTATCTATAGAAATACAGCGACGTAAAAGCATAAAAATATTCCTTAAGAAAATACATAAGGAAAAGAAAGGATAAGAGTAGATATTGGAGAGGAAGGATATTGCCACCCATGGATGCAGTTATGAGACTCGAATGTGACATTTTTTGCTGTCCATTGGTTGAAGTGATGGGTGCAGACACTATCAATTGGGGGTGGGAGAAGTCCGCAAAACACAAAGTTCAATGGCTTGACCTACATTCAGATTTGGATGGGAATGCACAGGTACCCCCCTGAGCAGGTAAACTTTTACACTGCCTTCTACAACACTGTGCATTGTGCAAAGTCCTATGGTGGAAGACTCCAGAAATAATCCTGGGAGTGCTTCAGGGATCTCTGATGGTTTATGGCCCATTTTAATGACATGACTGCGGTTTGCTTCTCTCACTTCAATTGAGCTGGTGGTGCCTGTCAGAGAGGAAATGGCACAACAGAAGCATCACACCAGCTCTGCTGGATCTGCATCTTATTGATCTTTATCTGGCCAGAAAACAGCTTGTTTAAGACATTACTTGCAGGTTATCAGGTACACAATAATTCTGGGGCTCAATCATTTTGTATATAATAAGTGAGTTTGTCATGCTCATCCTCTGGTAGTGGGTGCTCATCCCCTTTATTCCATGTGGATCAGAAATTTTCACCACCACACAGCCAAACCTCCCCTCCTCCCCTTCAGTTTGGGGGTGCAAACCTGGCCTCAGAAAAGTACTTGTTCCTTTTGCAAACAGCCAATTGCTTGAGTCATTAGCTTTTGACATTTCAGCTTCTCATATAGGGTACCTAGTTGTGGTTTTTGGTCTAGCATAACTATATCTCAGAGTTAAAATTTTTAACTCACTTTGATTGTATACATTAGTTTCAATTTCAATTGCTTCATACTAGAAACAGCTTTTGAACACTCCAGAGATTTAACCTTTGCAATTTTGAAGATTTACTTAATTTGCCTCTATTTGTGCCTATTTACTCTTTGCTCAGTAATAACCTTGAAAACAAAGAGGATAAAGATAGGAGTATTTTTTTACATGTCATGACAAATTGTATACAGTATACTCTAATTATTCTTTCAGCATGCCACCTACAAGGGTGTCAACACTCTGGAAAGGGTATGAGGCCCTCCCCTTCCTCAGTATCTCCAAAGACCTTAATTTTGTCGCTTCTGCTGGAGCATGCAAGATCTGGAATCCTCTCTTGCTCATACTACAGGAGGAATGCTGCCACTTGCAGAATCAATAGACTGGGAAAATATTTTGGATCTGGTCAAGGGAATCCTACAGTAGCAACAAATAGGTGTTCTGACTTACCGTAACATGCATACAAATCGCAGATCTAGTAGTACAACCTGTGGGGTAACTTTATAAAATACAGTGTGTCAGTTTAGCTCCACATCTATTACAGAGGTATCACTTTATGGTTAACAAGCTGTTGATTACATCTTTCTCATCCCTAGAAAAAAAGCTGAGGTCCAATTCATCTTCCTGGGTCTTGGTACTCTTCTTAGATGATGCTAGGCCAGGGCTGCAGAACTTGTTAGTTTCATCTCTGCATTCTCCTTCCACAGCAATCATTCTTTGTGTAACCTGTGAGGGACTGTGCAAAAGTGGTTACTTTTTTTAATCACAGATTTATGGTTGTCCACTGCAGATTGCAGTCATCTCTTGCATCTGTTCCTTTCCACTTGTAATAACTTTCATAACATCCTAAATCTAGTTTAAACTATTGTTAAACTGGGTTAGAGATATAAACAGTGCACTTTTGGGTAAAGGATCAACTATTCATCATTTCCTCTCTTTTAATTTTAACTGGCCAGATGGCTTCACAAGATCCTCAATACTACTTGAGTTACAATACCTCCCACTGCTTCTGTAAAGTGTTTGTAATTCAACATGTGTTGCAAAATATTTTTGAGTGTCTTCCTGTACAATCAATGCCCTAGATATAAGGAACCAGGTTCAAAAGTGAATTGAGAAATCTAAAAGCCAGTCTTATGTGGCATTCAACCCAAATAAAGATTCAGAATTAACCAAATTTTTCATAGCCCTAACTTTATATTTTAAAATAATCCAATTTGATATTTTTTTCCATTTTGTCTGCAAATTATCAACTAGCATTTTTTGTGGGTTTTTCTCTTCTCTTCATTTTTAAATCTACTCTAGCTGAAGAAGTCCCAGTGTGTGTTTTCACAAATCTACCAAACTTCACAAAATGCTGGCATTATAAAAAACCCTGCCTAGAAAATACGCCTTGTGCAAACATAAACCATAAAAAAATACTAGGTGCATTCTTACCTGTTTGCCTCCATTCTGGAACTAATGCTGCCTTTTGTATTACAGCCTCCTTACTGTACAATAAAGTGTAGGATGCCAGCTCTTTGTTCTTCGGTTGGGGGTTTTGGTTTTTTTGTTGGTTTTTGGGTTTGGATTTTTTTTTTTTAATCAGGTCATATATTAAACTTCATACATCATTTTTTCTGAGTGTCTTTTATTTAGAATAGGACATTTCTCTTTCCTGCACTATTTTCATTTGAATTTGATACTGCAATACTTAATGCATGATCACAAAGATAATCCAAAGAATGGAGAGTAATTTTTTGAAAATTAAATCTGAAACTACATAGTACAGTCTTAAATGCTTCTTTTAATTAATTATTTTATTTTCTATTTTGCATTAAGCATTTTAGCCCCCAAAATAAAAATTATTAATAATTGAAACATCAAAAATATGTCTCTCAAATTTATTGCTATAGTTTCCTATATTTATGCAAAATACAAATTGATGTACTATAGTTGTAAAAAGCTGCAAAAAGCTGTTCAACCTCTTAATATTTGCAGCAGGATTTGCTACAAGACAAAATTTCAGCAGTGGAGCAGTTGCATCCCTTAACATTTTCAGGAAGATGAAGCATATTTGCAGGAAGAGATTAGTGACAGCACAAGTAGAATCAGGCAACCAGAAATCTTGAAGAGTGTCAAGACTCCACAAGCAGAAGATACCAAAGGTAGAGATACCAAGACAAAGGTAAATTGTAGATGAACAGAAAAATAGAATGGGAACATTTATCAAGTCTCTAACCTGCTTAAGATTGCAGTCATTAAACTAGTATAAGGAAAAGTAAAGATGAAGAAAATGGCAGAATAACAGCAAACAAGCAAACATAGATGATACTGTTCTTTTTTCATTGCAGCACTGGAGCACAGAAATATATAGAAATACAGTAATACTTGTTATTGTAAAAGACAATAAAACCCCTTCTGCTACACAGCAGCTATAATTGGTGCTGATGAGATGGGTTAATGGAATTTAGAATTATGTAATTCTTTGCTTCTCAGCATCTCCTGCATGAGAATATAAGGTACTTTGAAGGAAAACAGAGAAACCCTCAAAAACATAGCTTATCCTTGCAACTTTCTTTCTGATATTTCCGTTGGTACTACGATCTCATTCTAGTATTGTCTCTTATTCTTACTAATGTAAATGTAATTCATAATGAGAAATAGCAGGGAAGAGACTGTAGTTTTAAGAAACTAAAAAAACAGAGAACAGCTTTCCTTCCATCTCATTTTGCAAATAATACAAATATCTGGTAAAAATTTTTGTTCCCCAAAAATACTTGTAGTACTGAGGTTTTGGACACCATCAGTGCAAATTTGGTTTAATTCCCTTCTGTTTAGGATTCCACACTACAATTGTTTTTTTTAAAGTATCAACAAAAAAAGATCTAGATTATACTTGATAAATTTGGGCATCCAATAGGTAGATATGTCCATACTAAAGAGGTGATTTAAATGTGGACTTACGTCTCCATACTTATTAAAATTTGCCTTTATCATTGCTATTTCATATGCATCACTTTGACAATTACAATTTGAAATTACAGGGAGGTTACAAGAATGAACAGTATATGAAGGCATAAATATCTTGTAAAGAATTCACTATGAAAGAACTTAAAAAATAATAGGTAGGTGCTGTATATTTTCTGACAGGAAAGAACTGAAAAAAGAAAACAACACCAGAAAACAACACTATTTTCTCTCATGAACTTTTATTCCTGACTTGTAAATGCAGCAATAAAATATATAAAATGTGAATATATCTTACATAAAATAAAATACAGGTTTCTCAAGATGGGTTTTGTCCTGAGATTCAGATACGAGAATTAATTTTCTCTGCAATGTAGCTGTTAATAACATTTTGTGAACTCTGCACTTTTGTTTTTTGGATTACGAATTGAACTTTTATTCAATCTTACTTTTAAGTGGGATTGGTCATGACTTTGAAAATGTCAATTGATGTTTGTGCTGCAGTTTTAACAAAGGCCATTTGAGGACTAAGTTGAAGACATTTATTGTTACTCTAGGTGGTGATGGAAGTGAATTGCACTGAGTACAAACACACAGAAATCACTTCAAAATGGAAAATAATAAAGAGAAAAAAAAAGAAGTCTTTGACCAAGGATATATTTTGATGTAGGAGTTGTCTATGTATGATTATGCAGCCATGATCCTACAGATTATGGTCATACATACAGATTCTGAGTCAGCACATCCTTTCAGACATATGTTTACCCTGGTTCCTCACAGCTACTCAGATTACTCTTATTTTAAGGGAACATAGTTCAAGATAAAACATATATAGTATGAGCTTGAAGCTATGTTCTTTGGAGCCACATTATATTTCAGGATGATTTTCACAGAAAAACTGCAACAATTTATCAGATACTGAGTATCCTAATACAGATTGTTGTGGTGTGCATTTTCCAGCAAGGAGATACCTAGAACAAATCCCAGGGAAGGGGGGGAGTGACGAAGAACAGGGGACAGTTGGCAGAGCCATCTATGAACAGAAAGGGGAGTGGGGAACTTGATCACCCTGAAGCTTCAAGATCCATCACCAGGGAAAGACCCCAGGGGATTTGGGGATGGGGGGTGTAGGGATGAACCATCATAAAACTAATAACAACACATTGGAAATGCACACCGCAACAACAGATCAAAAGAATGTTGAAACACTTTGTTTCAGCTGAGATCCTCATATGTGTTTGATAATTTTGCACAGGTCGAAGGTTGCGCTAGTTAGAATAAATTAACATAAATTAGCATAAGAACTTAAGTTACATTTAGAAGCAATGTTATAAAGAAACTCATGAAAAGGAGATAATCATAAGATGAGAACACTTAAGAGGTGCTGAATTTTCCACAGCTGACATTTAGATGTATTTAAACACAGAATGATGAAATTGGACAGGTTAGCACTCGTTTGACTTCAAAGTATCAGTGAAGAGCATTTTTGTGAAATACTTATATTCAGATAGCTTCACATTAGTGATTTTTATGATAAAAATATGTCTGACATAGAACACTGAGACATAGTATTTGGATCCCAGAACAAAAGGCTGATCAAATCTAGGTTTTGCAAATATTATTTATTTGCAATTTCACCAAGATTTTTTTAGTGAACATGCGTATTAAACAAACTTCTAAAAGTGGTGGGGGGTTTTTTGTTTGTTTGTTATACAGCTCACAAACTGATTACTTTTCGCATTTCAGTTCCTTGAAATAAGCTATTATTGTTCAAACTTCTGGCTGTCTTCCCACCTCTGCATGACCGAATTCCTTCCTTTTCTTTCTGTCAGCTTCACCTCTTCCAGCACTCAATTTTCTGTTGTCAGATTTGTTGGTGTTATTATTCTCTGAGATTTAACAGGGAATTTATTGTCTCCAGTAGTGCATCTGATGCATCTGGTTTTTTCTAGTAAAATCATCAGAATTTATATATTCTAATTCTCTTCTACATGGCTGATGAATTGCTCCTTTGGTAAATAACACTGTGTTTAACACTACTGAGCAGACACCAAAAGATAACATGGCCAACAAATTCAATAACAGAAGGGCTTGAGTGGGAATATGTAAGTAGAAACATTGTGAGTATTGTGTCTGAAATGAGCTGTAGACAAGATGTCTAATCAAGAGAGAAACTGGCTAAACTGTGAAAAAAGAGAAAATAGGGCACTAACCTGAATTCAGACTTCTTACTACAAAAATGGTCTTTACACCCATGCTTGCTTAAAACCCTTTACAGCTGTCATCTAACTACTGTTCCTGTTATGGAAAATCTAGCTTATTTATGTTAGTTCTCATTAATATCTCCCTCAAATTTCCTTTAGGTCAGAGATAACAATAGGAAAAGAGGTGACTTCATTAGATATCTTTGTCTTGGTAGTGGGAATAAAAGTCTAAAAATCCAAATTGTACCTGAACCTCTTTTAAATTTAGAGCTGCTGCATTATTTTATTAAGGCTTTTCATAGCATAATACTAAAGTTATCTGATGAAGTACAGATTTGATAAGTGAGGGGGATCGAAAAATTAAATGACCCATCTTAAGTTAGGTGAGTTGAACTATATAGTTTCCAGAGGACTCCTGATTTCAGCAATTCTATCATCCATAGTGATTAAGATTATGGAGGTATTATGATGTTTTCTGTTGACACAAGGCAATATAGAGTGAGGTAACCTCAAGAAGAGATCTAGGCTACTCTGTGACATAAAAACCAAGGTGTGAGTGAGATGAGTATAGCACGTTGTTAACGATTTCTCTATCTCACCCACATACACATGGTCTGTAGTTAATACATATACGACTTAAAACTGTCAGCACCAGGGTCTTGGAAAATCAGATCATTCACTCCAGCTTGTTGATTTCTCCAAATACTGAGACAGGCAACAGTTTCAACGTTGCCTTGACCCTTTGGCATGATGGCAGCTGTTCATGGAGGTGTGTGGGCTGTGTGAATGGCTGGAGACATGGATTTTAACTACCCATTGTTCTCAAGTTTAATAGCTGGCATGAGCTGCTAACAATGACTTTAAAAGGTTAGATTTTGCCTTTTTTTTTTTTTTTGGTTTATACTTGTGTGAGGTCTAAATATGATCAAAGACTGAGGCAAGGTTCACATGAGCCGCCACCTTAGGGAAAGTATCTTCCTTTATTTCATTTCCAATGAGCTTGACAGGCACTTGTCTAATGGTTGTGTCCTCATGTGTAATTCACACATATTGCAAAAACACTTCTGAGACAGTAACTTCAATAGAATTGCTTTGAATATGTTTGAAGTTCAGTATGATTAGGCTGGAAAATTACAGCATCATCAGTCTTGGGACTGCAGAATTACTGCTGTTAGTTAATACACTAATTCAAACTAGGACTGAAAAAGGTCATTTCAGACTTCGTGGAGCAGCATCCACAGAACTAATGCATTAGCGGAAGTTGGGGGAAAAATGAAACTAAACACTTCAGTAAAAAGATTAATTTTATATTTAATTATTTATATTTCTTTGATGCATCTAGGAATCTGGAAATGGAGTATAGCCCTGTATTGCTGCACAATTAGGTACATAGTATACAGGATTTCTAGTTATTTGTGTTACTTGTTGTTTGTTTCATGTTGGCAGAAATAGTGCAATAGTTTCAACTGCATTTCTTTTTTCCCCCAAACAAAACACTGTTTTTGACCATTTATGCTGAGCTTTTGTAACAGACACATACTCAGAGGGACAACCTGTCTCTTCTAAAATTTCTAGAAAAGTTAAAGAAGAAAGCAACAGGGTCCTTGTCTTAGTGCCACTGTCTCTGACATGAAAATGAATATTCAAGCAATGGATGTAAGCTTATGATCATGGTCAAAGGAAAAAGAAAAGATTAACTATAATAAATCACAGACAGTATTACGTGATAATAAAATAAATATTTTTGGTTTAAAAATCAGTTCTGGATTTTTTACATATGCTTCTTTTGTTTTACATCTGAGATTTCCAAAACATATGCTGAATGCAGAGGAGACATATTGCAAAATATTCTTTTATTACAGAAATTCAGGTTTTGAAAATTGAATTTTTAATTGGTTATCAAATGTAGATATCCTTTGTGATTTTTCTCTCATTTCTCTCTGTCCTGATGAGAATTAGCTAAGCAAAGCATCTCAAATTGACCTATGAAACTTATACACGTGTAAGTGTGACTGCCAGAGCCTTGGGAATGGTCAGACTGGGAAGTTTCCTTAACACGTGAGAAAACAAAGGGGTTTTCTACATTTAGAAGATAAAGGGGGATTTTTTTTTTTTTTCCTTTCTGCAGTTACCTAAAGGAAGATCATAGTAACTACAGGCAGACGTTTCTCCAAGGTGGACAGTAAAAGTGTCAGAGGCAATGAACACAAATCTAAAAATCCTGGGAAATTCTGACTGCATAGAAAATCTGTCTCTCCATGGAAGTGATCAAGTGTTAGAGTAAGTTTTTAGAGAAAGCATGGAATTTGTGTCATTGGAGATTGTTAAAAGTCAAGTAGAAGGCCTTGACGCTATTAGAGAATATTAAGCAAGGCCTTGATGCTATTACAAGAATAAAGTGATATTTAGTGAGTATTGCGTCAGCGTGAAAGCAGTCCATGAATAAACACATGGATAAAATTATAGAGTTTTATTCTTATTTTCGTCCTGGTCAGTTTTGGGCTCTCTTTTTTCTTTTTTTTTTTTCCACTCAGGTAATTAGGTAATTATCTGGAGGTTATCGGTTTTACATGTTACAAAAAAATTCCATGCTGTTCCTTTAAAACAACATCTTGTTTTAGTGCTTCATTAAATACCACAACTCACACTTTGATTTTTCTAAAACAGATTTCAGAAAGAGAGGAGGTTTTATAGCTAAAGCTCAGGTTTATTTATGCTTAATTTGGCAGATTAATTACTTTAAAAACGTGTTACTTGGAATTTATACTTAATATGCCAGAGAACAAAAAAACAAGAGGTAAAAACATTTTTAATGGCATGTAAGATGATGGAAAATATAGGAAAGAAATACAGTTTTTTCTGCACATGAAAATTTCAGGTGGTCATGACAATGAGACCATCAAACAAAAACCAGAAAAATAAAAGCTTCAGCTAGTGAAGCTGAAACACATTGAGGATTTAAATTCAAGAGAGTATGTAAAAATTAGTCCGCACTTATGATGCCTTATGTTTTAGCTTTCATATTTTCCAGATTTTGTAATGCATTAGTATATAACTCTGAACTTCAGCAAGTTTTCTTCACAGTTTAGTTAGACAAAACAATCCTTTTCCAGCCCAAGAACCAAGAAGCCTGCAGCTTCTGTTCCAAAAAGTATAAACAACAGCAAATTGAGGAGAACAAACTGGGAGGACGAGACTTCAAAACCTGAAGCTGTAGTTAACTATTGGTTAGGATAGGAAGTAGCTATTAGCTTGACTTAGGAAGTTTGCTAGGCTTTTCCTGTTTGGTAGATTTTAGGTTGGCTCTTTTTGTGTGTGTATGAGATTTCTTTTGTTTGATTGTGGCTTTGTTTGTTTGTATTTTTCTTTTTTGAATCTTTCAATGTAGCTTAAGTCCATTTTACAAGTTATTTACAAGAGACTTGGAAAACAATTTGTCCCCCTCACATTCACAGCAGCCTTTCATCTACCTGAATACTATTATCATGACTCCTTCTCTGTTATAGAACAAGCATATAAAATGCTCAAATCTGTATGCTGTGTTGTTTTCGTATACTATTATCTTATTTTAGTGTGTTATTATCTCACACTGCCTGAAAAAGATGTATTCCTTTCCAGCTATTTAATATACCAGGTTCTGGAAATTTCAGAAAATTCTGTGGCCTCCTTTTGTTCCCCGAATTACTTGTTTCCTTCTTCTATACATGCCATTTTAATTTCAGTTCTTCCTATTGCTGCCAATCTTTATATCCAAAATTAGTAAAACACAAATTAAGTGAATAAATAAAGAGGAGGAAAGACTGGTGTTTTTGACAGTTCAATATTCAGTCTGAGAGAGCTCTTCATTGCTTTATTGTTTATCCTGGCTGATAAATTCTCCAATTCAAATGAAATCTACACATCACTTGACAGTAGTGCAGCAGTCAAGGAACTGTCTCAGATTTGTGTAACAGCAACAGTGTAAAGTTACTCATAGAGTAGCAGACCTTGTTTTTTGTGGCATAACATAGGCTATAGTTAGCTGAAAACAGTTGTATAAGTTCCTGTGAGACTCTTCTATGTGTAGGGAAATATTCAGCTGTAGGAAAGGTGACAAAGATCAATGCATTATGTTTGAAGCTTTAAGAGGAACAGTATTCTTACTCCTCCAATTCATGTCAAGCACTCGAAAAAAGAATCCTGAAAAAAAAAAATTCTGAAGTTAAAATGTTATTCAAATGTACTTTTAAGACAGTTGTGCCAAATTCAATTATTTTACTGGCATTTATATGTACTTCATAGACAATATGAAGATGTAAAAGTCATTCTGCAGTTATGTTTTAGCATATGTGATTACATATGTCTTAAAAACACTGAAAAATATCTATAGGTAGACATGAGTAAGATAAATCAGTAAATGGATATGAGAGCTTGTGTTTTTGTTGTATGCTGAAAGATATGCAAATGGCCTGATACGTCCAGCTTGTGTTTTCCTGTGTGTCTTAAAAACCTTCCTATTTTCAAGTGAAGGAGACACCATGAGGGATGGAAATGGAGTGCTGAGAGGAAATCAACACCCTTTACTTCCTTTTCTATCAAGTCATTATTTCAACTTGCCAACTTCTGTTTTCTTTTTCCTCTCAGGGTATATGCAATACATGTAGTTCAATTGCAATAGTAATGCAATTGTAACAGCAATGCAAGAGTAGCCGTAAATTGCCTTGCTTACAGGAAACTGTGGCAAATGCATGGTGTACTCATCATACACGTGTCCAAATTGCCAACTGTGTAGCCAGATATGAATTTATTTAGTGGTTAAAAAATAAGAAAAAAATTAATACATAATAAACTGACTATTAACAACTAGACCCACTAGGTCTGTGTCCAGGTTCCGGACAGCAACCTAGAGGCTGCCCCCTGCTTTTTCACAACCATTTGTTGATTCATTCATGCTGTGACACTGCCACCTTTGACGGTGTATTGGGTTCATGAGTCAAGTCCTGTGTTTTGGGGGCTGTACGGCTAACATTTGAGAGAAGGAGGCAGGGACTGATGCTAGCCTGCTTTGCAAAGGAGACACAAGGTTGAGGAGGAGGGAGATGCAGAAAAGGTCCTTGTATGGACTGACCACAGCCATCCATTCTCTGCTAGAGGTAAGGGCTGGGGAAACAGAAGAGTCAGGAAGCAAGGAATGAAGGTGAGATGGTGAAGAAAGTAAGATATTTTTATTTTCCACTTTGTTTATCACTATCTAACTCTACTTTTAACTGGCAATAAATTAAGCCACTTTTCCCAAAGCTTTGTCTGTTTTGCCTGTGGTGGTAAGTTTGAAGTATGAATTATTTTGACCCACAATGTTTTGCATCTTATTCCCTACCACCCTTGAAGAACGGGACTAGAAAAAGCAGCTGGCCTGGGCTCTGTGAGCCAGTCAAGTTCAACTCACCACACTGTATTAGTTAATAATTTTTAAAGAATTAAATCAATAAAATAAAAAATAAATAATTTAAAATTAAATTTAATATTTATGCTTTTATAAATAGCATTATTATTTTAAAATATTTTAGTATGCATTTGTGGAATTATAATTATGTTAAATTAAATAATGCAGCATTGTTCTGGAAAATTCTTACTGCATTTTCATATTTCTTTCCATATTTACATTCTCCTCTAGCTTCTGGATTATTATTTATTTATAAAACATTCATGTTTTTCTGTCTGCATATGCTGAATTACTCTATGTTGGGGGAAAGAGGTGTCATTTATATTTTATAGCCTCTTTCCATTTGCTTCACAGAAAGTATAGATTTTTTTGCTTGTGTGTTTTTACTATTTATTTTTACACTAAAGTTAGCAATTCCAGATATTGACTAGCTTGGAAATGTCTTAAATATTTACCAATTGTTGTAGTACATTTCTGCTCATATCTTTTTCATCTAAACTTTCACAGTTTTCAAATTCACAAGGCTTACTTTTGTAAAGCTGGCCTTTTCCTTTCACCAAAAAACTTTGTGAGATATACCAGAGTTTTCTCCTCTGTTGGATAAAGGTCCTTCAGAGGAAAATAACTTTTTCTCTTCAACTTGTAAATTCTGTAGATGTTTTATATCTGAAGTTTGAGCATCACAAATTTGAACACCACAGGTTTTGTTTCTCAGATGAAAATCAATAAACTACTGCTTCATCCACTGGTTTGCCTCCTCTCTAATGTGTTTTGGGGACTTACTGCTATACATTTTGTTAATGGAGTCCAAACAAGAAAGCATTCCTTTACAAAATGCACTCTCACTTCTTGTCCCAATTCACTTTTAACTACAAATGCTATGTATAACATTCCTGATTTTAATATTTCAGTCAAAAGAATACTCCTAAAACAGACATGTTTAGACACTAAAATAGGATTTCCATTTATTTTGGTTTAGTGTTTTTGATTGTGTACAGGCACTCAAATAATTGTTGAAACAAGTTCAAGATTATAAAAGGGTCTCTCTTGTTATTAATGAGAAAAAAATAGATCAAAATCATTTTTCTAATACTATTCATAATAAAATTAAAAACTGAATTAGAGAATGGAAAGATTTTTCATATATTCAGTCTAAAGCTTTCCCTTTAGGCATTCTTTTCACAATTCTAGGGATTGCTTGACAGCTGACTTCAAGAGTCAGCTACATCTTTCCTCAGTGATCAAAGAGCTGACGGGCATCTCTGTGATCGTAACATTTTAGTGAGGGCAAACTGAGCTGTTCTTCACCTTAAGAATATGCCACAGCCATAACCAAGAACAATAACAGAATCTTTCATAACAACTGTGATCACAGTGTTCAACCTCTGCAGTCTATATCTGTGTCTTCTGATGCAACTATGCTATATACTTCTGAATGGTGCTCACAATAATGTGCTAGTTGAATATATATGAACAACCACTTCAAGCTAATCAAGGACTATTGAAACTATGCAATACCAGATTTTAAAGACAATGTCAATATGTCAATTATGTTGACATAGAGACATTAATGCTTTACTAACACAGCTATTAGCTAAGTCTGATTAAATGGTAAAATTCAGGGCAATACTAGTCAAATCTTCCAAAGATTTTTGCAATATGTATTTGTCACGTTCTTCAACATCTTTGACAAGCATTATTTCATGAAGATTTTCCTGACTGAAAATTAGATTTCTCAGTTTAAACCAAGCTTTCATGATAGAATGAAGAGTAGTGGCATGTGCTTCAGAGGAAAGTGAGCCAAACTTCCTTAGATAGATATTGCACATGTTTTCATCAGACGAATCCTACACAGCATGACTAAACAAAATTCAGCCAATTTAACCAAAGAATTCAAGCCATACAGACTGGATGTATGTTTTCCTTAACAGCTCTTATTTCAAATTGTATTGCAGCAATACTTATGTATCCTAAGAGAGTAAGGATAGAATTAATTTCATTTAACTTTGCAGAGGAATTTCCAACACAACCTAAGATGGATATGTAGCATGCAGGATTATTAAGCATCTAAAATTTATGGTGTGGTCACAGCATTTATAGACACCTACCTTAGATTTGGTGCCTAACTCTGAGTGGGCTAAATTTAAGAAGAGATTTCCATGGTTATTAATCCCTATCCATCTTTACAAGAGAATATAATTGAAATATTTTAATAAAAATAATTATGAATACAGTACAATATATTTAACTCCTTTCTCTCCTCTTCCTTGCAACTGCTATTCATTTGGCGAAATAAAAAATATAATTATCAATTCATATTTATGAAATATTTGTCAAAATAATAAATCTGAAAATTGTGAAAAATTAAGAAAATTATGACATTGTCTTTCATGTTCTTTCATATTAGCTATTCTTCAGTGACTTCCCTCAAAGTCTGTTAGTAGCAAAATTCAGAAATAATAAAATGTTAATAAAAATCTTATTGTTCTTGTTATTACTGTCAAATGTTAGGACATGTTATTACATTTCATGTGAAATGTTCAGTTTAATGTATTGTGATTTACAAGTATTAACTGCAACATTACTGCAGTCACTGAAAAAATTAGTGTCATTTCAATAGAGATTTTGATGTTAATTTTCCATGATTTTACTTATGTTTGCAAAAGTTATCATCATATTTGCAATTTAATATATTTTATGCATTTAAATTATCATATTTATGTAGACAGCTGTCACGATTAACCCATTTAGAAAGTCACCTTGAAGGTGCTGTTGGTTTTGGCTTGACATTGTTGTTGTGACAGCAAGGAAAACCTGCTAGGAACTTCCCAGTAGTCATTTTTTGCTTTTACCCAATTTTGTCTTGTAGGTTTTAGTTATATTTTGATACCTGAACAAAAAACAAACAAACAAACAAACAAGAACAAACAAGCAAAAAAACACACCAAAAAAAACAAACCAAAAAAAACCCCACAACAAGATAAACCCAAAAGTAGGATTCTCAGAAGTAAATAACATCAGATAGTGCTTTTATTTTGGGGGATCTTATTTGGCATACACTGTAGAGCTTTGATTTTTTTTGTAGTGGGATGCTTTTTAAATTCTGAAAATCAGCAAATCAATAAAGTGTCTCAAGAGGTGGCACTGCATGATAAGGTAAAAAAAGAAAATAGCAAGATATTTAAATGTGTTAGGGACCTTCTTGGTCCTCAAGGTCTTCAAACCATTCTTGCAACCGTATAGGCAATGAATTCAGAATTCAAATATCAGAGAATTAATATTATATAATTTTCCAAATTGCCACAAAGTCAGTCTTTCTAAACAAATATTAACCTTAACATCACATTTACTCAAATATTTTTGTCCTCCAAACTAGGCAAGGGTGCTGTCTAGAAGAAAATTTTTAGACTGTATTAACAGTTACCCAGCCTAAAATTTTCTTCAGAATTCCTGGTCAAAAACTTTTAAAGTTAGTTACTTCACATACCTCATAGTGAAGAAAGCTAAGAAAAATATAAACAGCTTGAATAAAATTATTTTAAATGAAAAAATTAAGCTTGTGGAGATCAGGAAAAAAGAAACTGAAGAAAAATATAAGAAATGGAATGCAAATCTGAAGAATTTAAAATTTTTGCACTTAGTGTAGATACACATATCTATATATATAATTTCATAATAATTCTGACTGATTCATAGATTTTTACATGTATTTTACACATTAAAGTAATTGTTTCAGGAAAAGAAGTGTTTTTAAAATTGTCAATTTATGTTGTCTGTGCTTTCTTTATATGTCATCATTTTATATTTCTATGAAATACATTTCATAGAAATTTATTTATTGAAAAATAGAATTTAATGATTTCTGAATAAATGAAAAGAAATTAACATCAACATTTTACTAGAATAAGAATTGCTCTACCAATGTTTTGACATGAAAAATCAAAATCTGACAAATAATATAGAATTTTTACAATTTGGTTTTAAAAATAGTACTTCTCCAGTCTTTTTGACAGAGGTGAATCAAATGTTTCTAGGAAATATATCTATTTATATATATTTATATGTATGTATAAACTATTATATGTATATATGAGCTATAAATATATATTCACTATGCATTTTATGTGTACACAGTTTTGAGGGGGCATTGGAGAGTTGCTGGGCTTTTTCGTGATTTATAGTCTGGTTTTACATAACAAGAAATATATTGCAAGGGATTTGAGTAATAGCAAAAATAATAACAATAATAATGAAGGGCAAGACACTGAAATATTTTCTTTCTACCATCCTTATTTTGTTAATGAATGAAATAATTAAATAAAAGATGCTGTACATGTTTCTGCTATGCTGGGTGCCAATCCATATTCTGAGATAAATTAATGAACACAGTTGTTTTCCTAAATATGCAAAACTGGGTTTCTAAATTTTAACAATAGCTAATTTTACAAATTATGTGCTAAATCAGTTGATGTGTATTGTCAGATGTAACCCTACAATGATTTACATATTTTGTTTCTGAAAAGAGATCCTTCCTTATCTCCTCTAACAATGAAATCAGATGACAAATCTGGAATGCATTTCCCCTCAATGTCATGTGGCTTTACGATTTCCTGGCTGATCTCTCAGGTCTCATGGTCTTCCGCTTTCAGCCATGGTTACTGAAACAAGTGTAGTGCTAGTTTGAGATCAAGCTTAAACACTGGAATTTTACACATTCCCATTTGAATTGTTGTTGGCTTCAGGGACAATAATTTGTGTATCAGAGGTCCTACAACTCTGCACATGTCCTTAAATACATTTTAAAGCTGATCCACTTTCAAATACCAGCATTCTACTGCATGTAGAAATAAAGCACACCTCACAGATGTTAGGTATTGCTCTGAAATTTTCCCTATGCAAATGATTCTAAGTGGAATCTATGCATAAAACTGGTATGATGTTTTACATAGAAGTGGTCCCTTATGCTTTACACAACTTCTCTTTGTTATCACCACAGAAATAGATGTCTCAATGGGATCCATATAAATGCACACAAATAAAGATCAGGATTAATTTGTTTGGTTTTACACATTGTCATTGGCAAAATACCTTTCTGCTATTTTTGTAAGTTGTTCTTGTTTAGAAAAGGGCTTTGTTGTTGTTGTTATTGTTATTGGTTTTGGTTTTGTTGTTGTTGCTTTTGAGGGGCTTTTGTTTTTTATTTGGTTAGTTTTGGTTTTGGTTTTTTTTCAGTGAATGTTCTTAACATTTGGTACAAGAAGACTACACAAAGAATAAATATCCTTTTCTCATACATATGCTCCTGATTTTTATTGGAACTGGGTAAATATTGGATTTCTCAAGTCAGCAGTGAGAAAAAAATCAATTTGAAAAATAAAAAGTTAAGGGGAAGAAGAAAAAAGTAATGTCTGGCTTAAAAATGAGCAAAAAATAATGTCTATACTTGACCATCAAAGATCTCAGATCTGAAATTCCTTCTCTCTTAGTTGAAATAAAAGGGAAAACATTCACTTTCATAATTTAAAATGCTTTGGGATATGCAGACCAAAGAGTCATTGATAGGAAGCAAAAAAGCACGGACTTTAACTTGCCTCATGTATATTATTAATAAATCAAATAAACATTGCATGACTTCAGAGCTCTCAAAATCTATCCTTCGTCTGTGCAACTGTCTAGTAAATCCTAACATCTACAAGAAGCTTCATGCTCTGAAATATAAAAATAAACAAAAAAATACAGAAATTGCTTGTTTGTTTCTTCTTTCTTTAGGCCTTAGGGAAAATGTTACTTTTCATGTCCTAAGTATCTACCATCTACCTCACAAAAAGAATTCTGAAATTCATGTAGAGACGAATCCAAGAGAATTTAAAGCTATGCATATTATAATGCCACAATAGAATATTTTTCCAGTATCTGTGGTTCCCATTCCTTTCAAATTCATATTCATAAGGTTCTCGTGTACCTTCCCAAATAAAGTTCCTCTGCAGATTATACAGTTTAAAAAAAGCAAAAAACAAACAAACAAAAACTTGGCAAATAAGCTGGAAGAAGGCATTCTTTAACCTGTTCATCAACAGGAAAAATTACATGAGGTAATTTCTGTAACTATTCTCAGACCATGGGATTCATGCACATTCTCCTGGTTTATCTGAGTGAAAATCAGGTTCTAGGCCACCATAAAACTATGGGTTTCCTTTCTTGTCCAGAACAGTTTTACAGTTTTTGTGGTTTTTTTAATTCAACTCTGCCATCACTCCTTTTGTCATGTCAATTTTCTGCTCCATGAAAGGCCTCTCTGCCCTTTTAATAGCTCATGATCTTTGTAGGTAAATTCAGAAGTATTTTAGTTTTTTCTCCCTCATATTCATTACATTTTCAACTTTCACCTTAATCCTGGAGACTTGGCAATTTTCTCTTTCCTCCAATGAGTCATATGTCAAGTATTGCTTTTATCCATGTTTTGTCTTACCATAAGGTTCTTGACCACACCGAGTAACCAAACCAATTAAAAACACCACAATGTGGTGGGGGGTTTTTTGTTTGTTTGTTTTTTAATTAATATATATATATATGACATGTAACTACTTTAATTGGGTCAATATTGTTATGGTTTTTTTCTGGAGAATTTCAGGATTACTAGAAACAGTGGTTTTCAGTAGTTCGCCTCCCATAAACCCCAAAGCTACCATTTTTACTGAAAAGCAGAGAAGTCCTTAATATTTTTCCCATTTAAAATAAAAACAAACGACAGTTGAATTCTTGTTCTCATAAAACTCTTTTAAGGTAAAGGAGTCAGTTGTGGATTATGTAGCTAATAATTTTTATTTTAAATTACTCTAATTGGATTTTTATTAACAATAATGTAAATTAAAATCTGAATGAGTGCCTACCTGCATTTTTACATTAATCACATAATGAAAAGTACAAAATTTATTAGTGTTGCACCCTGAGAGCAACATTTAGTTAATTAATATACTGAAAGCGTTATTTCTGCATAAGCAAATTCATTCAATCAAAGATTACTTAATTTCTTCAAAATGACTGTTACAGAAATCATATTTTACTTTCTCAATAAAAATCTTAAATATTAATAGATTCTGACTTGACTGTTTTATCTTGGGAACCAGAAGTTATTAAGAGGATTTTTAAAGGATAATACTATCCCTGGGACAATCCTTTCTCAGTGGGAAAACTATCACAATACCACATTTGCATCGTCAGAGTAAGGTAAAATGGAGAGTCAGTATTTTTTATTAGGCCAACTCTCATATTTGGGGAAAAAAGTTAAATAAAAAAAAGGCTTACAAGTGGTTTTTTTTTCATTTGTACCATACGTTCAGCTGTATAATAACTGCTGACCTTATATTTTATGACTATATGTATTCTAGAATCTTCAGGAAGAAATTGGGCCAGTTTAAACGTGGTGCTCAGTGTCTGTAAATCTTTAAGTACACCCACTTCTGTCCATCGACTACATACAGAACTTATGTTCCTTCTTCAGAGGATTGCTTTGACATATGCTGAAGATATAGAGGCAATTTTGACGGCTAGGATGATTAAAATAATTTGAATATTATAGTTTTAAGTTTTATGTACGTAAAAGCATGATTTCTACAGCAACTTTAGGCTGTTGCAGTGATTTTAAAGCATGGGAAAAGATAAAATCTAATCATTATGGCTGTGTGACTAAAATAATGTGACACTTGGGACCATAAGTAATAAGGAATTAGATTTGGGCTATGTCTGGAGTCGACCAAAAGAATGTGAAGAGCTACATAAGATGGTCTTGTACGGAGCCTCTTGGTGAGCAGAATTCAGTTGAAAAATAAATGTTTGAAGATTATTTTGGCAAACTGTTATGAAATACGTATTTCTTGTGCCTCTTGCATACCTTGAAAAAAGGACATATAAACATGTGTAAGCATCTCACAAAAATGTATAAAAAAGTATATTTTTTGGTGATATAAAAATTCTTTGGAAACTTAAGGTAGCTGACAGCAGAAAAATAAGCATGTGCCATTTCACGGAAACTGTAAACCAATTAGAGTTTCACATTAGGAGTAAGTTTTTCTTTACTTCAGAAGGAATACTGTCTTGGTTTAGAAAGACAGGGATCTGCCAGGGAAACTGGGGTTCCCCTTAGAATAGAGGATGTAAACCCCTCACCCCCCGCCAAGTTCTAATTTTGCAATTAATGGCTCTCAGGCAACGATTTGGGAGTAGGAATAACAGCTTTTTACTAAGAATATAAGAATACAAATGTGGTAGAAAAGAAAAAGGAAAAAAAACAAAACAAAACAAAACCACCCCACCAAACCAGCAAACCAACAAACAACAATTTTGAAAAGTCCTGACAGGGTCAAAGCTACAACCTTGTTAGTCAGGGTGTGGAAAGCAGTCCAAAAGTGAGTCCTCCTGGAATGGCAGGTACAGCTCCGCTGAGGCAGAAAATGATCCAGTAGCAGAAAAGAAAGGGGTCCTGAGGTGGTGAGAAGGGTCCAGCCTTCCTCCCGTAATCGGAGGAAGCAAGACACTGTGCTGGTTTAAAGTCCCAGCTTTATCCAGGTGAGAATGGCTGGCTCCTCCCACGGGGTGGAGCATCACACAATAGGTACGCTAGGGGCTTGGGAAGACTGTTAATGGGCCATTATGGAGAAAGATAAGAACAATGCTCTACCTGATACTGACCGTTGGCCCATTATCAAAAGGCACCCACCCCCAACTGTTTTTCAGCAGATGAAATTGAATAGACTATAACCCAGGACAAATACATAAATGACATTCATAAAAGGTTGTTTTGTTTCTTTCTTTTTCTCCAGAAAAACAATATGCTTGATGGAAGAATATAGCAGGATTATTGCCTTCATGCATTTGCAGATATTACTTTCGCTTTTCCTCAGGTAAGAAAGGATGGAAGAGGGTAGGAAGGTTTTGCTGAGGGTCAAGAAAGTCGTAATAGCATTCATGGAACAGAGCATTTAATTGGTGTTCTACCTACACAGTGTCAACCCTGAACCTATTGAGTTATGGTATTGCCAGAACCTAGGAAGTCACACAGGATTCATTTGGACAGAACTCCAAGGGTCTCAAAACTTTTCATCCAAAAAAATATTGCTGAAGTACAGAAATCTATTTTTTTTTCAAATAACACAGCCAAACACCTCCTAAAGTTAATTAAAATATTTAATGAACTGTAAGAAAAAAGTATCACTTACATACTGATACAAGAAAAGCAGACAAGGAGGCACATAATATTTGAGTGCTGTGACATTTGGCACTACACTTTAGCTTCTCATTAATGCTGACATTTAAAACATTTCTTTTTCTGTAAGTCTTCCTCACAAAATGCTAACAAATACACGGGTATTGAAAGGCTGTTTTATACATTTAATGCAAATATCCAGAATACTGACTTTGGAAGGTAAATAAGACAAGAAAAAGCTGCCAGTGTGGAGCCCTTTTTTCCCCTACACCGTATTTTAAGTCAACACAAAAATCTCACAACTTCTAAATAGTTGTGATGCTTTTGACTGGGGGAGAATTAATTTTCTTCACAGTGGCTGGTATGGGCTTTTGGATTTGTGCTGAACATTGGCTTGATAATATAGAGATGTTTCTGTTATTGTTCATCAGGGCTTACATAGAGTCAAGGTCTTTTCTGCTTTCTGTACTGCTGGCAGGATTGCTAGGGGTACCTGGGAGGTTGGGAGGAGATACAGCCTGGACAGGTGACACCAAGTGACGCAAGGGACATTCCAGATCGTATGGCATCATGCTCAGTATATAAAGTGGGGGAAGACGGAGGAAGAGTGATGGTGTTTGTCTTCCCAAGTTTGTCTTCCATGTCTGGAACGATGGTGTTTGTCTTCCCAAGTCACCATTGTGTGTTATGGGGCCCAGCTCTCCTGGACAGCTGAACACCTTCTTGCTTATGGAAAGCAGTGGATTAATTACTTTTTTTGCTTTGCTTGTGTTCTTTGCCTATTAAACTGCCTTTTTGTCAGCCCACAGTTTTCTAGCTTGTGCCCTTTCAATTCTCTCCCTGGTCCTCAAGTGAGGGGGTGAGAGAGCAGCTGCCTGGGACTTGGCTGCTGGATGGGGTTAAACCATGACAATAGCAGGTTTTTATAACTTTGTGCATTTCATTAATGAATTAGCTAGACAAAACAGTTCCAGGTGAAACAGTGCACATTCTGTTTAAAGCTTTTTATCCTAAAATACAGAAGTGATTTCTTTAGTTAGAGCATTAAAATATAAACATCTTTGCTATGAATTGAACATCACAAGATAGAGAACAGAGGATTTCTTAAGAAAGTGAATGTGTACAGTTCATTACATCTAATTTATTGCTAGAATAACTTTTATTAATGCAGAAACTAAATTGCTGCTAATGGGACAGACTTATATTCCACTCTTTCCTACATGAATTATGTATAGCATTCTTTGTCTTTGTTTTGTTTCTGGTGTTATCTGAAAAACTATATAAGAATGAAAGTGTTTTCATCAGAAAATTGCTAAAATTTTTTCTCTTCTTTGATCATGATTTCTTTTTATACTATTTCTAGCTGCAAATTTATACCTGTCAGGAATTCTCTGTCAATTAGTATGATGGAAAGTCCAATATTTGGTCAGATAAAGCGGTGTGTATTTAAATAATAAGACAACTTGATAAGTTTAATGAAATGATGTGTGACTTTATTCAGCAAAGTTTCCAGTTAGAGAAAATGTCTTCCATGTGTATTCCATGTAATATTCTGAGATTTAAAGTTTTTTTCTATTATCTCTAAAGGAATTAAAACTTTGTTTTTCTTTGTTACAACTTCACATATAAAATCAATGAAAAATATAGATCTAAATATGAGAATTTCAATATAAGAGTTTCTGGATTTACATTGACTATTCAGAACTAAGGTTTGAACCTTTGTCTTCCATTTGTAATGTAATTTGCCTAATGCTAGAGTCCTTTCTGATGTCTATTAATAAAATAGTAGAATTTGCTTGTTTCACAGTGACACTATCATAATTCCTCTATAATAGAGATATGAAATGACAGATATTTTAAAGTGAAAATAGAGTTTTCCTATAACTGTTAAACTCTGTTCTTTCTAGTTTGGGCATTAACAGTGGAGATAAAAATTTCACTTTTTGAACTATAATAAATGTGTTGATGATACATGAACTGAAAAAGAAAATCTGCTCTCATTCACTTATAGGAAGCTTTAAATTGATTCAAATTTACTGAGAGGAGTAGTTTTGTCAGAATTTGTTTTACAGATTCCCTCTCTGCCCTGAGCTGGTCTTTAAAATATACCCAGAGGGAAATTCCATTATCTATTTAAAACTAAGAGCAGAAACATGAATTTCAAGGTCATACAATCTTCCAAAAATTAAATTCTCAGTAAAGCTTTCATAGATTTTCTAATGAAAAATTGTAATAGTACAGCTGACATGGATTTCATTCTGTTGGCAATATACTATATATAGCAATATGAATGTTATTTTAAGAGCCATAACTTAGCAAGAATCACAATCTGTTGAATCTTTATGAACTAATTTCTTTTTTAACATACATGGAAACCAGGAATAAATAATTTTTTTCTAGTTCTGAGTTTCATTTACTGTTGGATTTAAACCTCATGATTTCTGATTGCATCTCCTATTTTCCTATGATACACATTAACTAGGAAATAATTAGTTTCACGCAGAAGCGTCAAAATGTATTCTCTCTCAAGCACTGGAAGTTTTCACTTGTATTTCAAATACTTCATAACTGCCTGTTTTTCAGAGAAGTTTTGTTATTCTAGATGGAAACACAATTGACATTTTGAAGACAAGGATGTTCTTATTGACTATCAGTACAACCTTGATATTATTTTCTTTTTAATGATAAAAAGGTTAATACCCTATTTCCATTTAATTAGTGATTGCTTACTGTTGCTAGTAAAATATTTTGGTGTTGGTTTTTTTTGTGTTCCAGTTTTTGGGATATCTTCTTTTTCATTTCTCTCTTAAATGGAATTTATACCTCTTCATCTTTTAAATTAAGTCTACAAATTCTGAGAAGACTACCATAAAGACAGTGGAACTAGACAAGTATATCTTTCCCATATGGTTCTTAAACACTAAGATAAATTTGATCTGTTCTTTAAAATCTTTCTGACTTTTAAATTAATTTTGTTATCTTTTTAGGAATATTGATCAGAGTATTGTATTAATAGTGTCACCAATAATATCTTCAAAACTTATATCATCAATGTACTCTTATCTAAAACTTAGTTTTAAATATTTTAGTTTTAGGGGGTTTTTTGGGCTTTTTTTGCTGCACACAAAAAATAATTTATGTTTTTTATGGTATCATCATAGAAGATAATTATGTGTGTTCCCCATCTCTAGGAGTGAACCATGAACTTAATACTCCAGGAAATATTTACAACCAAAGGAAGGAAGAAACCATATGAACAAGAGGCATCCTAAAGAATGTTTGTGGAGCATATCTAAATGGATCAAAAAATAAAAGAAAACCAAAATAGCTGCTGACAGAAAAGATTGATTTTCTCCTATTATGCTGTCCTCTAGAAGGCTCCCAGTTAGGAATTTTCAACTTATATTTTTGCTTGTTTCATCTTGAAACAGAATATTTCTGATGGCTAAGCTGAGTGAAACCATTTTGTTTTGCATTTACTAAACATTAAGGTGAGTTTCTCAGGGTTGATAGTGTGACTAAAAGAAATAATCCTGTAGAATACACAAACCTCTCTCGTCTTTCAGGGAATGGACTCTGTCCCAGGTATCACATATAGACCACGTGCATGTGTTGAGTTCTTGTATCTTTGGGGATTATTTTGAAAAACAAATAAGCAAGGCATAATGAGAAGCATTGTAAATTCTTTCACCTTAGGCTCAATGAATTCAGTAGAAAAACTACAGGACTCATGAAGTACTAGAGCAACTACAGTGTACAGATTTATAGAGGAAAGGTTAAACAAATTAATTCTGACTTGCCTTGATAAACCAAATTAATTACTTTGGTACTCTATGAAGGAGTAGGATTTTTTATTGTCATTCTGACAACTTTAAGCCTTCATTACTTTCTGGGTTTTTTTCTCTCATACGTGTTTTTTATGTTTCATATACCTGTAATTACTTCATAAGTTGCTTCTCTCCTCTGTCCTATTTCCAGATAACATTTTGGAAAATTTTGTGTCTCAGCTATATTGTAAAAGCTATTAAGGTGCAGTTTCAGATTGTTACTGTGGAAGACCAGAACACAGCTATAAAAATGTTGGGGAAAAATATATTTCTATTCAAAGTTAGATGGAAAGCAATAATATCTTTTTCTAAATATTTCTCTATGAATTACAAGTAAATATTCCATATTTTTAAATGTATTATTAGCAATTAGGTTTTTTTTTTTTTGTCTTGGTATTTCCTAGAAAGCTGTGTGCTAACACTTTTACATCCATATTAGAATGGCCTTTGAAAATTAAGGACTTAAAGATAGTTATTAAGAGGAGGGGAAAGCCTACCTGTGATAAAAAATAACATCTTATAAAAACTGAGAAATTCCTGATATTACTTTCTGACTTTTACATAGCATATTATTTTAATATGCTAATCCAGCTTGGGAGTTTTTCAATTTATAGATGCCAGTTCCTTAATTACCTCTAAGTAGTCTATTAATAAAAAAAGGAAGTTCTGATAGTCTCATTAAAAAGATCCTTTGTCAACTTTCTGTTTCCCTGTAATTATTCTTCAGCACATTTGAGCTTTCAAAGGGAACTACTCACTATAGCTTTTACAGAGGGGGATTGTAACACTGTGAGATTTCCAAGGAACTGTAAACAAGAAAAACCTAAGTAGATGTACAACAGCCCACATGATTTTAGCAGACTTTCAAAAACCTGGTGACAAAGTGCCACACAAGAAAGTGCTACAAAAAATGAATAATCGTAGATAAAGATTAAATATTGAATCATCTGTTCAAAAGTATATAAGTTCCCGAAAGGAAAAATAGATTATCACTATTAGGTTCCAATATAACAAAAGATTAATAATAAAGTATTCTTAGGTTATATGCTTGTTTAATGTAATTAAATATTTCCATTAATGATTTAGAAATCAAGTTAATGGTGGAGAAAATATTACAAAAACCAGATCTTTTGATTGATCAATTCTAGACAGATTGAAAAGAGTAAGAATGTTTCTACTTAATAGAAGTCAAAATCAACAAAAAAGAAAAAAGGTATTACCCTATAACAGTTGAACTTTTCCTTAACAACAAAATGCTTCCAGTATTTGAATTCCACATTTGTACGTGTAGTCCTGGGCCCAAGGATTTGGCTACACCAATTCTGATGCTAATGGTGCTTCCTGATATTTGGGAAATAGACTATTGACAAGAAATATTAATGAGAACATATGAAAGTAAATTTTATCATCATCAGTTGAAACAGCAAAAACTGCTCTTTTGGACCAAGCTGGAGCTGACTTCAGATTAAAGCTCTAATCACATCAACAGGTATTTTTGCTAATGTAACATATGATTTTTTAAATTACAATTTAGAATAAGTTTACATAAATTTGCTTCAATGTACAGTATTTCCTTCTGTTCAATTTACCAAGAAGTACCCCTAAAATTTTCATAAAATTTTATATTTCTGCTCAGAAAAAATATATACAGAAATTAAGTCAATTATCCTGTATTGCCAAAATCAAAGCAATTTATCTCTGTATAGATTCAGAATAGAATAGGAAAGATCAGCTGTGACTTGTGTCCCCCTGCAGTGAAAAGGGGTAGCAAGCTATACTAATTCTGTCTCAGGAAATCTCAAGTCAGCATTCTTATTGATGTCTTAGCCTATCTTCCTGTATTGTTTAACACATGATTTTCCAAGTCTACACTTGGTTACAATGTTTGAATATTTAATTCTGAGAGATTTTTCCAGGAACTCCTTCACCCTTATGTTAATCATTTATGAATTTTCCATTATTATTGTAACGAAGCAACCTTACAAGTGATTTGTCAAAATGCCTGTCAACAAAACGTGTCTAATGTGTAGTTGTTGTACTATATGGAAAATATAATATTCCTCAATTAACTGCAAGTTTATATTAGTAAGATGATGTATTTCTCACCCATTGCTTGCCCCAAATCTTCCTCTATACCTCGGTGAGAAATGGAAAGAAATATGTTTGAAACAGCAGCATTCAAAGTGGGTTTTATAATAAGAGGGGGGACTGTTCACGAATGAATACCAACCCCCCAATTTTACTTAGGTTTTGATTGCAGGAAGGAAGAGGAATATTCTGAGAAAAGGGACAGATTTCAATGAGAAACAAGGCTTCTTTCTTCCAGGAAAGAGACAAAGTAGGTTTTTTCTCACACACTTTGAAATGTTCACCACTAAGAGAAGTAATGTATCTATAAGAGAGTCCCAAAGCATAAATCCCTTTTATCCAGTTTTAGAAGTGTCTTAAACACAGCTTGAAAAACACCAAGAGCAAGACATTATTTCATGGGGAATAAAGGTTATTGCTTCCCTGGAACCGAATAACAGGTTCATACAAGGTCAATACACTGAAAGAATTCACTTATTGCAGGATACTTCTTAATACTCTAAGCCACTATAAAGGACGTAATTATTCTTCCATGTGAGTGAAAGGAATGAATTGGAAATATTCCTGATTTTCTATGCAACGTACATGAAGAGATGCAGCTTCAAACATTTGAGCTGTGTCAGCAAAAGATGATTCTAGAGACAGAAAATTTCAAGAAGGTGACACAGAATGGTGCCAGCTCTAGCTGTTCATCACCACAGAGAAAAAAAGTCACCATAAAGAGGACAAACTGGGTAACAAAGGCCTATAAATTCAACTTAGAGCCAGGGAGCTTTCTTTTTTTTTTATTATTTTAACTGTGCTGACCAATAGATTTTATTTAATTACTCTGGAAAAACTGTACATGAACAATTTCTATGAGTCCTAGTTTCTCTGAACTAAATTAGAAAAAGGAAAATTTGTTTGCATCAGCATACTTCTGACTTTATTTTACATTCTGGTGCAAATCACATTTCTACTAAAATGAGCTGGGAATGATTTTCTTTGTTATTGATTTTCGATTCTGTGCCTTAATGCTCTATGCTTATCCTGCCTGGTTAAACAAATCAGCATTTTTCAAGACCAGCAAATGTGTATGCTTGTATAGGACTTTGTATCTCTTTTGAGCTAATACTGTGGTTGGGGTAATACAGTATTTTGCTTCTTGAATCTGTCATTTTATTTGGAGTGGTGCTTAGAGATAATGATAGATTAATGTTAAACTGTATTACATTCATTTTTTTTTCCTGAAGTAGTTAATTCTTGGAAAAAAAATCTATTTTCCATTCATGTGGCTATGACCTATTTGAGGGGGAAAAAAAAAGAGTATAGTTGTATCTGCAGAGTTTACAAAAAGCCAAATAAAAAAAACCACACAACACAACCTCCCTCAAAGCCCCTAGAATGTCAATGACCATGTAATCAGGAAGCAAAGTGAGAATGCCAGAACACTATGCGGAAGATGTCTCCTGTAGGACAAGTTTAATTTAGAAGCTGCCATTTTAAAGGTGCTATAACCAGTAGCATTCCCTGAAGGTTTCTTCAGCTGTTGCAAGCATGTCTTGATGATATGCCGATTTCATTTCAGCATTTCATAAATACTGTGTTTGTTAAACTGTCTGAAAAGGCAGCAGGAGCTTTTCTGTACTGCCTGTAGTACGGATGACTTCCTATATTAGCTCCACAAGCACAAGGGCAGGAAGTTTTCATTAAGCACTGAGTGATGACATTCAAACAACTTTGAATAACTATGGCACTGGATCCTTCTCTGTGTATCAGAAATGGGGTGATACTTAGAGGCAGGTCAATGATCACAAGTACCTACTTTACTTCTGGACGTCTCTGGCATCCGTAGAGTTAAGGACTGTAATTTTTGTTCAAATTCATGTTCTTTCCTAAAAAACTGTTCAGACTTAGTATATTGCTTTCTAAGTATATAAATTGCCAATTTTATTTTCCAATAGCACCAAGCATTTTAAAGACCCTCAAATATTTCTTCTCAATAGTTATCACATTTTCACAAGCATCCAGTTTCAGTCACCAGCTGTAAAATGTTCTTATCTTAATTGCTTACTACTGTATCTGTCAATTCAATAAAAGTAGCATAATATTGTGATATAAAAGAACATGAGAAGTGAAAAAAGAAAAATCCAAAGCACTGTTCCTAATTTTACAGAAACAATAGTATAGATGAAAAACCAGAAAAGCAGGATGAGTCATTAGCATACTGCTACAAACCTTACTTTTTAAACTTCAGTATATCAGACTAAATTAAACTCCATTTTCCAAAGTTCAGGATAAGACCCTTTTCAAAGGGTCTGTGCCTATAATCCCTATTCTTATTTTCTGCTATAAAGACATACAGAAAGTGTGCATGACCTGGAATGTCTTTTTTTGGCTCAAGCCAGTACATTTAGAGGCTTTCCAATGTCAAAGTAACTGCAGATCCAGCCTTCCCCTTTCTGTTTAAACGAAGATGAAATCCTTGTATTTTAAAATATAGGAAAAATTGTGACAGAAAAGTATCTTAACAAATTGAGATCTGTTTTAGTAGAGGTGGAGGAAGTAAGCATATTTTAATTCACTTCAAAGTAACACAGGAAATTTGATTTATAACACTTTGTGTACTATGTCAAATATTAATACTCAGTTCTTTTTGATTAATTCATTCTGCGCTGAGAAAAATTATCCATGCAAATTAGCTTCTAAAAAGAATTGAAAGAAGTGCTCCCTCTTGACCCTTCCAGAAGAAAAGATTAGCACTTATGGTATACTTATCTGAATGTCAGACTAAATAGTATTTCTCCCTATTTTTATTTCACAGTGGTTTTTGGATTTTTTCTAATATGAGTTTCATTTATATTTTATGCTCATTTTCTTCCTACAGATCTACACAAAATAATTCCTCCATACATCCACTGCACCTTGCCATCAGACACCTAAATACTCTAAATTAGTTTTAAACCAATATCTGAACATTAGTTCCAATAAATTTGTAATAACAACTTCTACAGCAATAAAAAAAATCAACCATTTCCATTTTTATAGAACTGTAAATAGGGAAAATCATTATTAGTATTTAAAATACACAAGTGAAAGATGGATTTTTTAATTCAGAGAATTGTTTTATAGTTTTGGAGACAGATTTTGTTATACTGAATTTCTCACAGTAGTTGGACCTGCTTTTTAATTTTGACTCCTAATCTATGTTTCTAGATGTCTCCTCCATGAAAAAGCCCCTGTTTAGCTATGAAACTATCAAGATTAATTTCTCTAAATTTTTTTTCACAATATTAATACTGTTGAATAAAATAGGACTAATTTTTAACAATTTTTAATTCCAAAGATGTGAGAAAAAATTAAAGTTGACATATATGGGTCAGCTGATAAACATGTATGAGCACTCAGAATATAGTAAAGACTACCAGTCAGCGAGTGTCAGTCAAGGGACCTTTGTGCTGTCAGCTTGGTCTCAAAATTAGGACTTTCATACTAAAGGAAATATAGTCAGGGGAAAATTCTTCAACACGTCACTTCATAATAGTTAAATTTACAAACCACTTCAGCTAAAAGAATAGCAGTTACTATAATCAGTCTCATCTATTTACTTCTGTAGATCTCTGTTCTCTGCAGACTTGATAAATCGTGATTTATTAATGACGATGATATTTTTTGAGTCTTTGTAAGGTACGTGTATGTGTGCATGTAAATGTGAACATGCTGCGAACGCGTCTCAAAAGATCTTGAATTGTGGGTAAAGATCTAGAAACCAGGCAATAACCCTGTTATGTACTAACACCTTTAAGTACCTACTTAGGTATATAAAGTGACATTTCTACTAGTAAAATAAATATGATGAGTCCTGTTATGTGGCTGGCATGAAAAACCTCCATCTTATTAAGCACTAGTATTCCCCAAACCAAGGTACTGCTTGCAAACAATACATTGTAAATGGTTCCTGATGGCTGCCAGCTCCCAAATCAAATCCAGGAACTGTTTGGTTAAATATTGGCTGGAATGATCCAGAGCCATGCCTGCAGACCATTTAAATAGCTTAATATTTCAGAGGAGTGAGATCCATTGCATGAGACCATTTTTGGGGAGTGTCTGATTTGCTGAAATAGATATGGTTAGCTGAAACAGCACATCTAGAAACAGAGGGTACTTAAATTCTTAGTATAAGGAATATACAGTAAGCAGTTTGTTTTGAAGATGATGGAGAGGCAGAATCTGCTTCCCTGAATTATCAGAATCAGATGAACTTGTTCTATGTATTCATCTGACAGATCATGAACTCTATATTATAAGTAATGAAAAAGAAGTAATGAACATGTAGGCACATATGCATAAGATATTGAAAATGAAATAGGGAATCACAAATTATTGCTAATAAAAAAAAAATAATACAAATATGCTATTCCAGTCATTAGGTCATAAAGTGAAAGGCATGGAAAGACAAGTGAAACTCCCTCTTCGTAAAATGCCTATTAAAGTTAATCCATAGAACTCACTACCAGCATGACTGGTTCATCAACATATTCTGTTAATACTGTGGTCTTGTAGCCACACCAAAAGTTTACACAATAACATGGTAAAGTCCGCAAATTCTCAAAAATTAATGCAGTGCTTTGGAGAACAGTAGTATATATATTATCTTTCATTTATAGCACCAATAGCAATAATGAAGAAGCTCAAAACAAAATGCCCACTTTGTAGAAATGTAGGTTTGCACCTGTCAGTCATAGCATTGTTCAGTCTCATCTCTTCAAAATCTCCTCTTTGTCAAAAATTTGAGATGTCACAAATTTTGTTCTGCTTGACTCAGGCAGACACTGGAAAGAGTAATTTAACACTGAAATGAAGCATAACAAAGCATTCAATTCACAATAAGATGTTTTTCCCACATGTTTCTGTCATCACAACCCTGTAGACCAGTCTTCCAATGACAATAATTCTGTTATGTTTGTTTTTTCCTTTTTTTTCCACATTGAACACTGATTTCAAAAAATTATGTTTCTTTTAAACAATGGACTACATAATATGGATTGAACTCCAGTTGCCTTGGTAGCTAACATAAAGATTTTAATTTCCAAGTTTATTGTGAGCTTTACTGAAACTGCAGAAACAGGTGAAATGTTATTTACATAATATAATGCAGACATGATATATATTCTGGTTTTGTGACCTGCCACTTGATTATTCTTATTCTTTTCAACATTCTGTGTTTATATTTTTGGTTTTCATCTATTATGCTTATTATGAGGAACTTTCAGCTTATATTTTCTCTGGAGCAAGTCAGCCATAAAGAAATATTGCAAAAGTAGATAAATGTCATGACTTGAAGAAGGACACTCAATCCTTTGTAATATAAAAAAAAAATGTACATTTCCACTGTTAGACTTTAAAATTCATATTATTTCCTATGAAGAGATGGAAAATTAAATATGAAATTTGGAAAAAAACCCAACAAATTTTCTTTATAAACTCACATATTTTACAGAAGAATGGGGAAGGAAAAGTACTAAGAGTGAGATTTACATTTGTTTAACTTCAGCATAAGAAAGTGTCTAGATATAACTCGCATTTTAGTAGCTGTCAATAATTGGTTCAGCTATACCCTGGGGATAATTAACATTATTTATCTACTTTAAAATGAAATGAATCACTAGTTGGCAATGTCTTTCATTAACTTGAAAAAGAGTTTTGATATGACTCCTTGACTACATGCTTTGGAGTTCATGTGTCTCTGAATCTTCACTTTGAGTTATCAGATCTGAGAAAAAAATATAAACCAGAACTTCAATTTTCATATGGCAGTTTTACAAAACACAACATAGCTTCTGATTTCAGATTAAGACTTTAATTGCACTTTCTATTTACTTATTAATTTGTTTATTCTCATAGAATCTTGGACCATGGAAGGAAAAAGTCTTCTTGAACTCTCCGTTTTTTGATTCACATTTTCTCCCTTACACAGTTTATAATGATTTGTGTGAGAGCATGGGTCTTACGAGAATTTTCTACTATAGGTCGATGCTCCATGACAGCAAGGCACAGATTCCAAGCCATTATCCCCCAGTCTACCTCTAATATACATACTTTGTGGCACAGCCTGTAACACTGTCAGATTAGTTATGCACATTTAACCTACAAGGAGATTAAACTGCTTTTAACTGCACCCCAGGCAGATTTTTAACCTTGTCCAGTACACAGCTGTATCCTTTATTCTTCAGTTCCCTCTAGGAACTTATGTAGTTCTTTCAACCGAAAGGAAAAAAAGGAAATGGAAGAAGACAGAGAGGTAGAAGCAAGTCTTCTTTCCTATAGAATTCCTGTCTGTTGGAGGTACAAGTTTCCTGGAATAGATCAGACTCTTATTTAACTTTTCAGGTCCTATACAATGTATGTGATTGAATTACGGATACTTTCTTAATACATAGTTAGTGTAGAAGAGCTTAGAAAATGTACAGCATCATTTGATAAACTCTTTAGCTAGAGCCAGTTAAATCTCTTGTATATCTAAAGAAAATCTGCAAAATTGTTGATTTAATGTAAGACAACTAAAGAAGTAAAGAGTGCACAGCCCATGAAAGCAATTCTATAAATGTGAATTTATTGTACTGAAATATCCATTTTTTTTAAATTTGATTTGATCCATTGTAAGCGTAACTTCAAATACCCTGAGAATGTGATAACTGTAACAAATAAAGAAAAAGCCCTGAGATGGCTGTGTTATAAGATATATTATCTCTCATAATCTAGAATTTTAATACCCACTGACACACATAAATGTCACAAAACCTATTGTAACGATATATGTGTTCACTCAGACTATAGTTTCTCTTTTTAATCAATATTTTTTCAGAAGGCTTAACAAATTTTAAATGGCTTTTTCATATTCTGCAAATTCTGACAAGTAAGCCAGATTTTTTCCATCACAAAATATAGGAATATAGATTCATGTTTGGATTCATTTTTTTCATCCAGTAAATAACTTCACTATTTCCACTGAGCAAACGGGGTGTCAGTCAGAAGAAGTGACTCACTTAATGGAATGTGATCTCACGCATAGTATAGTGTCTAAAATGCTGCTGTATACTCCAACAGTTTAGTACCTAGTGTTTAAAGTGGCAACATTTTATTGAAGTACTGTAATAGCAACTTTGTTAACTACCCACAACTGTCACAAATATTTTCAATCAACATTTTACTTCATGAAGCCAAGCTGTGTAAAACTTTCATTGCAGAAAGCAAGCCCATGCAAAACAAGATTGTGTCGTGTTTCATTTGTGAATGCAAAACTCATCTCAGTTTTCTGGAAATATCTGGAGCACAGGAGAGATTTTGGTAATGTATAACTGTCCCTGCTAGTGAATTTATTTCATTTCTTCCAAGTTCTTGGAGATAAAACCACAGTGCCCATAAAGACTGCTGTTATTTTCTAGCTTATCACATGCTCTTGGCAAATATATTTTACTTTATTATATGATTTCCTTTCCAAAGCTCTCTGTTGTTAGGAAGGAATGCATCTAAATAAAGGCGAAAGGGGCACACAACTGCCAAAGATATCTAGTCATCTAAGGGAAATGGGTCCAGCCTCTTCCATTTTTGAAAGGCTGCTTTCTGACTCCATTAGCTGTTTGTTCTTCAGTATTTTTTCTCAGTTGTTCTTTTGGAGACAAAGATGAAAAAAAGGAAAGGCTGCAAATTTCCTGCCAATCAAAGAAATCCTTGTATAAACCCCACTAGCATTTGAATGTGACTCTTTCTTGTTTGTTTCTTTAGAGAGGGACCAGTGACAATCTCTGGAGATCCTCTTAGAAAAATACCATAAAGAAAAATGGTCAGTAGGCACCCAAAGAAATAATGTATTGCCATCCCTTTCCACAAGGCAGGAATCTTTTCTAGGTAAATAATTTATGACACATGCTCTCTTTTAAGGGTTGGAACAAGTAAGGACGATTAAGAAAAGCTTGTCATCTTTTCGGGTTTATTTTTGTTTGGTTTATTATTAATATTATTATTATTTTCTGATTTTCCTTAATTCTGTGGCTTTCCACAGAGTCTGGTATTTACACTTTTCAAAGTGTCTATATTTTTACTGTTATTTGTGTGCATAAGTCATGCAAAGTGAGGGATTTGGCACAACTTTCACTGTACATTCATATTTTTTGCTTAATAGCTTGAAAATTAAAATTGTTCTGTTTAATTTGCCTTTCAGTGTGTTTCTTTGTAGTTGAACAAAATACTAATGAATTAAATATAAATATGATGAGGTTACTAGAATGATGATGTTAACTAAGAAAACTCAGTAATAATCATTATTAGAACATAAACTAAGAAAGAGTAGGATACACAAAGAAAAAAAAAAAACAACCTACTTTGTAAATGTACAAAAATCCTCTGTAAAAACAACCTTACTTCAAGGTAGAATTTATCAACAAAAATATAATTGATCTACATTAAGGTTTGAGGAGTGGAGGAGAAGTACCTTATACATGGTCCATGAAAAACATTTGCAAATCCTGATTGAACTTAGCCACTGCTAAATCACTCTGTAGGAACCACTACAGAGATGCAAATAAGCCTTATATATATCTTCTTTATTTTTTTCTCTATTCTGGTTGTTGCACCTAACTCAAATGCTCCTAAAGAAACTAAAAATTTCTTTGCCCAAATAATAAAAAAAGTTAGGAAAATAATTAGTATGTGTCCATTTGCCTAATCTTACTTAACATGTTGGTTTTTTGTTGTTTTTTTTTAATAAAATAATTGGAAATACTTTTAAAAAATCAGCATATTTTTTAAACTACTCTTACATAACAGTGGGTTTTTGAGTTTGCATTTGGTTTGATTTTTTTTTCCACTCTGAGCTAGATTTCATAATGTCCACAGATATCTGTAGCAAAATGTTGCTACCTTTTGAATAATTTTGGTTTTCAGTGTCTTCTACAAATATATACATACTATATGGCATTTATCTTTATTTCTCTCCCTAATTTTGTAGGACCTAGGAAAATAAGCAGAAAATATATCCATTGGGAAATTATGCAAGCCAAAATTAAATAGAAATAATCTGTTAGTCAATTTTAATGGCTTTTATTTCTTATTTCTCACAGAATAAATTGTTTTGGTTTTTTTGTGTTGTTTTTTTAAGCCCAGCAACAAACAATGAGCTCTACATATGTAAATGGATGCAAACAGTATCACTCTAAAATTTTAATGAAGGAAAAATGGGTTTGGAGAGGGGCAGGGCAGGGATGTTAGTGAATTCAGCAGGAATAAGAGTAGAGTTTTATACTTCCCATTTCCTTCAAATTTTTCTGAAATATGACTATATCAAAGGGACCTTCTTTCCCTCTCCTTTTTGGAAGTGAACAATTGTATTTCATTGTCAAAAATATTGCCAAGAACATTTCATTTGTATAACAGAAGTATTTAAATTTCCAGTGCACTAGCATTGTAATACATATGTAAAATCCCCATATATACCTCCCATAGTTTTTCTGTATTTATTAATTTACTCTGGACAATTTATTTCTGTTGATTAATCCTAATCATGTGACCAGACAATGGATGTTAGGACACCAGTAGATACAACCTCTGCATAGTCTTTTGTGGTTCAATCACGAATGAGCATCTGTTAGTCCAAAAATGCAAGTAAATATCAAATTTGGAGACAATCTCAACAGAAGCAGAAGAATTATCCTTAGCTTTTGCTAACTTAGTACTCATATAAATATTAAATTGTGAGAATCTAATATTTTGAGTTATTTCATACCAAAAATCAACAGCAATGTCATAGATTTCCTTTAATTGTGGAGCTTTGTGTCTTAAATTAATTTGTTATGTATTCTGAAAAACTAAAGGTTCTCCCAAAAATTATCTCAAATTTCTTCAAAGCTAACAGATAAAAGCAGAGCTTTAAAACATGAAGAAAAACAGAGCTAAATTATTGATGCACATACTGGACCAAAATATATTTTAATGTGGTATAAAACTCCAATATACTCGGTGGAAAAAGAAGACCATTACAAAATTCGTGGAGGAAAACCAAAATCAAATCATCCCTTCATCATAGGAACAGATATCCATAGAAATCTAAATAGTCATGAGGGATACTTATCTTCATTTGAAGTTAAGGAATCACAGTAACTGTAGGGTGGGACAACAACTTTCGTTAATTTGCATAAGGTGAGCCATCTGAAAATGAGATCACAATGTCACCCGTTCCTAAAATATAACTCAGGATTGACAGCACAAGAAAAGGTGTCTTATGGGTAGTTTCAATTCACAGGGATTGTCCTGGCCTCCCTTTTGCCCTGTATTGCAGTAGCACATCTGCTCACACATTGACCTAGTTCATGAGGCAAAGTCACCAGTGGAAGGGGAATGCATGTCTGGATATGAGGGGAAAAGGAACAGAGCTACATCTTCCACTCATACAGCCAGGCTTTTACACACATCTGAAATGGGCAATGCAACTTACATGCCCCCACACTTAGTAAAACTTGCAAAGATTAGACTTAGGTGAGGGGTTTTTTTGTTTTGTGAGTGGGGCTTTTTGTTTGGTTGGTTTTGGTTTTGGGATTCTTTTTGGGGTTTGTTTTTTTTGTGTTTTTTTTGTATTATTATTTCCTGTGGCAGCACCTAATATACAGTAAAGTCAATGAATCAAAACATATGAGAGGAGAAGGAACCTTCTTTCTGCAGAAAAGTCAGTAGTTTTGTTATTTGTTATTTGACTTCAGGTTCACTTCTCTGTTTGATCCCCAGATCTGCACAGATCTAAGCTCCAACCCACAAAGTAATGTACATGTGCCCTTCTGAGCACATACATGGGAGTCTGTTCCTGTGGAGGGGACAGGTGGAATAATCTGGGAGAGCATGAAAGAGAAAGAAAAATATCCAAGCCTATAAATAGAAAAGTGGGACACTGAACAGGAGTACTACAGCCAGCAGCCTACAAGAATAGCAGGTAGATAAGATGATTTTTCCTTAAGGTAGTAATTAGGAGTGGAAGAGCCAGCTGAGAGACAGCGACTCATAGCAGTAAGACTTTTCTAGAACTCTGTCCATCAAGACTTTCAGTACCTTATCCCTGCTCTTTATTAAATTATTTATGAGTACTTTCTTACATGCATACTCACAAAAGAAAAGTTGGTAGATTTTTCATAAGAAAGGATTTAATCCTAACATAATTTGTGCATAAATAACACCATACAATTGTTG
This sequence comes from Cyanoderma ruficeps, assembly GCA_008694505.1. Taxonomy (NCBI): domain Eukaryota; kingdom Metazoa; phylum Chordata; class Aves; order Passeriformes; family Timaliidae; genus Cyanoderma; species Cyanoderma ruficeps. The sequence goes on along the minus strand of VZDJ01007754.1, from coordinate 5,614,870 downwards.
TTAATTTCTGTATTTTTCCCACAAGTTAGCAGGTAAGTTAGCAGGTCAAAAAACAATTTTTCAGGAAGCTGCTGTGATAATTTTCTATCATGTTCTGTCAAATTACCTTGTGATTCACTGCAAAAGTCTAATTTATGTATTCCAGGCCTTATACAAATAAAACATTACAGTTCTGCTGAGTTGTACAATGGATTTTAGTGAAAGACTGGTATTTGGAAGAAATTAGAGTCAGTCAAAAAATCTCAGGGTGTTTGAATATTTTCAAACTGATTTGGTTCCAAAACTCACAAAATGAAAGACTATTAATTCTATTTTTATTTAAATTAACTTTATATATATATGTAGATGCATGTAGATAGATATATAGATGTAGATGTAGATGTAGATAGATACAGATATAGATAGATATAGATAGATATATAGATATAGATATAGATATAGATATAGATATAGATAACTGTACCTTCTTCCTAAATTGGAAGATTGAAATACAGATACAAATGTCTCTAAAACAATATTTTGAAATAGTCAGACGTGCTGAAATTAATTTTTTATGAAAAAAAATTAAAAAATTTAAAAACCCACAATATTTAAGGATGGTGAATATCAATGCCTAGTAAAATCATTCAAGTTTGATCTACACATGTATTAGTGATGTTAGTTTACCACTCAATAATATTTTTCAATAGGCAATATTATATATTCATTGTCTCAAAGATTCAATGCTTTCTATTGAACAAAATATTGAATCTTCAACAGAAATTAATGGCATCTAATCAAATTTAAATCACTTGGAAAAAAGAATTCCTAAATCTTATTTTTCCCTTTTCTTTCTAAAATATCAGATTTTTCCATGTTTACTTGCGACAGAAATGCATGGTCTTTTCTGAATTTTGTAACTGTGCATAGGTAACCAGCAGTGGGTCATGCATATAAGCTGCCCAGTCATGCAGTCTTCAGTTTGTTAGAGGTTATTTTTTCTCACTAATCAACCCTCCCTCTGTATCTCTCCAAAGCACAAGTTTCTAAATTAAATACACAGTCTTCCTGAAGTAGACTCCTTGCTTTTCTGCAAAATTGATTCTTGTTTCTGTTGTGATTGGTTTCCCTTCAAGAATTTCACCAGGATTTGCTGATTGAATAAAAAAAATAAAACTATATGAGTACCATATTAAAAATATGTAATGTTTAAACAATATAGATATTAGTTTCTCTTTCCATTGGCCTCTTGCTCAGGTGGTTTTTTTTAACATGCATTAAAATTAAATCTAAAATTTTAAACCACGTATCTTTTATCTTATTTATTAATTTTTAGAATAATCCATCAATAAATCTCTGCAAGGGTTGAGTTTCTATTAGTGGGAGTTCACAGACCTGAAAGAGATCACAGAGAATTTTATAGTAAGTTGACCAATTAAAACACAAAGCTTTTCTTGGGGATTCATTTTTCTGTGCTTTATTATTTTTTGTGCTTATTTCTTCATAGCTGATTGATGTTTCTGTGAGAAAAGTATAATGGGGTGGATCTTTTGAAGGCACTTTATCACACAGACAACACTGTGGGAATGATTATAAAGTCATAAATAAATACCAAAATATCTTCCCTATGTCAAAGGACACTTTGTGCCAGTGCCAGTTAGAAGAACCTGTCATGACTTCAAGATCTGTATCTTCAGGTGGCAGGGAGACAGCAAAACACATCATATTGTGACAGTCCCCTTGGAGGGGGGCAAAATGTCTCAAGGGATTTTACTCCCTAAGATAGCAAAATAGTGTGTTTTAAATGCTATTAAGGCCGTAACTCTGACACAAGATCTAATTTTCCCAGCTTCAACCAGAATTCTTGAATGGAGCAACCTAATCCAATCTATTGAAAAGGCCAGTTCAAGCAAAGAAAAAAAATTCAAAAGACATTTTAGATTGTGGCACCTGAAGACAGCTGGAGTCAAATGGCTTTTTTAATTACCAAGTATCACTCAGTGCCCTGTAAATTCTAAATAAAAATAAAAATGGAATTAAACTTTTAGTAACTAAGAAGGTCATGAGAAAAGACTTGTCTTAAAATGTCATCTCAGAATCCCAAATAGCACGATGCCAGTATTCAGGTGTATATATCATGTCAAGTTCATAACACTTCCTGCAAATACCTTAGGAAACCTCATTATAATTTTAACTTCTTCAGGTGACAAAGGTTGTGTTGTAGGTATTATTTTCTACAGCTTTTTGAAACCAGCAAAATGTCTTGTGGAGAAAAACTGTATTAAAACTGCTGATCTATCTTTTCTGTAAGATCGTCAAGGATTTCAACACACAGATACACAGAATAAACTGAATAGAAGTGAAAAAATAAGCTGGAGTATAACAATACTGAAGAAATAATATTAAAATACAGTACTAAAAGAATAATTTAATAAAAACACTGTACTTGGATGAAGTGCCCAAATGAATTAGTGTGTTAGTTGAAATATTTATTTCGTCTGTGGTGTTGCAAGATTCTCATCTGAAATAGGTCCTTAAATTTAAATAACATGTTTTGTTTTCTGATGAACTCGTTATTCATTTATAGCACTTTTTTCTGCAGATTACTCTGGAGAGACAATTATCCTGAATCTTTATTGCCTTATGTTACATCGTTTTTTTGATTTATAGTTCTTTTTATATGTTACATCTCATGATCGTTATAATGGACTTCCACCCTAAGAAATAGTAGTTTTGAGTGTTAATTAACAGATTGTTTTTCCCATATTGGTCTCTTTTTCAATGTTACTTATGGCTACACAGAATCTTTTTCCTTCTTTGAACCCATACAGGGAGCCCAAAATCATCTCCTGGCCTGAGGAGGCATCAGGCACCACCCTTCTCCTGACTGTGCCTGTGGAGTACTGGTGTAACTCCACCATAAGTCTGTAAAATTTCATTTTGCTCAACCCCAGGAGCTTTTACCCTCTGGATCCAGAGGAATATTGGATGACTTCAACACCAATGAAAACAGGAATTGAAAAGATTTTGTCTATTAGTGAGTCTTCCTTCTGTTACTCAGGACTGTTTGTGTTAGCATCGCTTGTTGTAAGAGTGAGGCCTCCCTTCATTTACTCTTGCATTGTTGTAAATGAGTTAGCAAAAGCTACTTGTTGAACCTTCATTACACTGCTGAGATTCTAAGAAGGCAAAATATGCACTTTTTTTTTTCTTGAAAAACCCTTTTGACTAACATTTGGATCTACATATAAGTATTGAAGTCAGTGGTAAGAAGAGACTTTAAATTCAACAGGCAGTATGAGGTGAGGTCAGGTACAGAAGTAGACACCTGCACTCAGGCATTTAAATTACCTGTAATACAAGGACAAGTCTGAACATAAATGCTCAGTGTAAATGCTCAGGGACATTTGAGATGCCTTAACATACATATATTGATTGAACTTCATCTGACCTTACAGAAAGCATGATTGCTTCCAAGATCTTGTGTCATACCTATATATATATATANGAAATTTATATATATATATATATATGTTTCCCACTGAGCAACTGAACCAAATTCAAGGTTTGCATTGGCTGTAACAGGAGCTTAGATATGCAGTTTACATGTAGACATCTACACGTAGATGTGCATGGACTACATAATTTCAGTAACTTCTAAGACAACATGACAGTAATGTTTGCTTTATTTTAGAATTGCATCAACTGTGAATGCTACAAATTCACACATTAAATATTCATAGTTTTCACTTACTCTTTTACTTCCTTCACACAGATTTATTTTGGGTGAATATTTTTACTCCAACACATCTTTGAAGATAATGGGTCCCAATTTATCTCATAGATATTGAAATGTGAAAGTTTATGATTAGCTCTAAACCTAGCCAGAAAGCAGGAGTCTGAAAAATGCGTGATTGCTTTAGGGTTCTGATGGATCTCTAGAAGCAGCAGGTAAAGTGTAGGTAGTTTACAAGATCTACTGTCCCCTAAGGTCTAGTATTTCAAACAGTGTGGAAGAAAATGCATCGACTGATGTCATGAGTTTTAAAACATATATTGAGTAAGTAACCTTTTGGGAAGTCAAATCACTAAATTTGTAGGCCTATGCCTCACATTTAGGCTTTGTCTAACTTAGAAATGTAATGGTAAACAGCACATGTAAATTCAGATAAACTTGAACATCTTGCTCTAAAAATCCTGAAAGACTGTCATGGAACTTAAAGATTCCTAAAATTTTCTGTTTTATCTAGCATGTTTAAGTTTTGACTTGGATGAAGTTTTTAAGACAAAATGTTTGTAATGAATTTATATGTAACAGTGAGAATTACAACCAAAAGGTGGCAGTACTGCATGCACTAAGCACTGGGTCTGTAAGATTACTATAGAATCACAGAATATACTGAGTTGGAAGGGGCCCATGAGGATCAAGTATAACTCCTGGCCCTGCACAGCACCATCCCCAAGAGTCACACCATGCGCTCAAGGACACTGTCTAAACGCTTCTTGACCTCTGTCAGCTTACAGGAAGTTGTGACCACTTCCTGTTCCAGTGTCCAACAACCCTCTGGGTGAAGAACTTTTTCCTAATATTCAATCTAAATCTCCCCTGATGCAATTTCAGGCCATTCCCTTGAGTCCTGTCACTGGCTACCACAGAGAACTGTCTGTCCCTCCTCCTCCCCTCATGAGGAAGTTATAGCTGCAATAATGTCTCCACTGAAGTCTTCTCTTTTCCAGGTTGAAGAAGCCAAGTGACCTTAGCTGCTCTTCATAAGGCTTCCCTCCCAGACCCTTCCTCATCTTTAATGCTCTTCTTTGGACACTCTCTAATCACTTGATATCTCTGCTATGCTGGGGTGCCCAAAGCTGCACACAGGACCTGAGCTGAGGCCACCTCAGCATAGAGCGGAGCAGGACAATCCCCTCCCTTGGCTGGCTGGCCATGCTGTGTCTGATGCACCCCAGGCCCTTCTGGCTGCCAGGGCACTGCTGGCTCATCATGACTCAACTTGCCATTGACCAGGACCCTGAGGTGTCTTGTTGTGGCAATGCTCTCCAGCCTCTCATTCCTTGGTCTGTACACACAGACAGGGTTGTCCCAGCCCAGGTGCAGAATCCATCACTTGTCTTTGTTGAACTTCATACTGTTGTTGATTTCCCAGATCTCTAATTTGTTGACATCTGTCTGGAGGGCCTCCCTGCCTTTGAGGGAGTCAACAGCTCCTCCCAGTTTTGTATCATCTGCAAACTTGCTTAGTAGTCCTTTCCAGTCCTGTATACAAGTCATTCATGAAGCTGTTGAAGGATGCAGGACTGAGGATGGAGCCCTGTGGAACCCCACTGGTGACAGCTCAGCAGTCTGCTGTCACCCCATTCACTGTAACAATTAGTGCCCTACCTGTGAGCCAGTTGCTCACCCATCAAGTGATATGTTTATCCAGCATAATGCTGAACATTTTGTCCAGAATGATCCTATGAGAGAGTACCAAATGCTTTGCTGAAATCCAATTACTGTTTGGAAGCCTTATATTCACATTGATACACATACCGTGATTTAAATATGTTTATGTGTCTATACTGTCTTACTGTTGCTTGTGATTATGAATGAAGAACAAGAAGTAGAAATTCCATTTTTTTGTGTTACTTTAATGACTTTTTACTTCCATTAAATATTTTAAAGTCATAGGCCAAAAGCAAAAGTAAGCTATATATAGAGAGAGAGATATATAATGAAAAAGTGGAATAAATGGGTAAAAGTTAAATAAAATTTTTCTTCAGAGAAATGTAGTGAAACTTAGGGGCTGAAATACTCTGAATCTCAGATGTATTAATTTTGAATAGGAAACCTTGTCCTAAGAAAATTGTTTAGACTTGGAATAGCCACTCCATATTCTTGTTCTGTATGTTTACAGAACATGCATTTATTCTTTTGCAATAAAAATGAAATATTAGTTTCTGGCAAGACTGTTGACTTAAAATTAATTAATAAAATTAACTACAGTTAATCATTCTGGATCAAAATCAAAGATTTGTATTGCATTGAGTTTTATTATGCAGAAACAAACTATTTATTTAAAACTTCTAATTTCAAGAAATAGAAGTGTCAACATAACTTGTAAAATATGAACTTAAAATTAATAAAAAGCATTTAAAATGGACAGGCTGAAGAGCACAGCTTCCTAATATTCCAGAATAAAATTCACATGACATACCTCTGGGACTGGAGTGAAACATGTTTGTCTTACACAAAAGTCTCTTAAAGAAATAAATCATAGCTCTTGAAGTTTTTCAGTCTAATATGAGATAATTTACATGAAATTAAATCAAGAATTTGAAAGAATACTATTTAACATTTAGTTTTTGTAATTTCTTTAAAATGTTCCTTTGTTTTTGAAACCTATCAGAAGTAAAGATCTCTTGCTCTCTTTGTAACTTTTACCTTTCTTACAGTATTCTACAAGTGTTTTTCCTCTTTCTCAGTAGGTTTTTCATGCTGCTAATTAATAGCTCCCTCGTTCATCCCTGGGTCTTGGTAGCCTCACCTTCATGCTGTGTAAATGCAAGTTTACTGCTTTGAAGTCAGTCAGCATTTTCCATCTGATATTCTTGGTTCTGTGAGTGGCCTACATGAGGGCAGCTCCCACTGTGAAACTTAGATGAGATGTAGCTGGGACTTGACTTCTCCAACCTTCTGAGCTGTCGTGCACAGTTACAGCAGGCTGTGAACCCCAAAACTCCCTCCTGTGGTGTCCTACTGCTCTTTTGAAGTTAGAGAAACACTGTTCTTACAGTCACCTCTATGGTGACACAATCATATTATTTTAGATGCTGTGAAATAGAAAAGCAAACATGTTTTTGGAGCCACAAAAGACTCAAGGAGTCTCAAGGCCAAGTGCTGTAGGTGTAGCCCGACTGATTAACAAGGGGTTAAGCTTGAGCAGTCTGACCACAAGCCCAGTCAGTCTGCACAGGCTGGCCTCCAGGTCAGTGATCTGGTCCAAGTGGAATATAAACTCAGAAAAATACTCAGAAACACAATGGTGTTTTTCATTCCCCTTTTCTCCCCCACCACAAAGGTAGAATATTTTTCTATGATATTTTTGAAATCAGGCAGGTTGTGATGGATGCACTCAACATCATATTAAAACCGCTTTTGTTAATTCCTCTGATACTGATTATTTAAGCCAACCAAATCATTCATTTGTGACATGAGTGAAAATATATGGGAAAAAATGAGCAAGGTCAAGGACTCTGTACAGAACTCCAGAGGACAATTAGTAAAGGTTAATGATTTCAGAGACCCAGAATCAAAGGAGAGAGATTCAAACCAAGTTACCTGCTAAGAATATAATTATGTCTAACCTAGAAATCCAATATTTCTCACCACATCAGTAAAAATAAGGCTGACAGACACTGACCTTCTACGTTCTCAAAGAAAGATTGATTATTTTTAAGGGGAAAAAAAAAAAAAGACATTCCTTATGTTCCTTCTGCTTATAAGATATCAGAGGAGGAGAGAGCAACTTCAGTTCTCCCACATCTCTGCAAGTAGAGACAGAAAGAGAGCTGTTTGAAGTACTTTTTTTTGCTTTCCTTGATTTAAAGTTTTGAGTAGCATAGGAGGATTCTGAAAGTTTCTGATGCCTTTTAAAGAACAGGTGGAATTTAACCTGACCTACTGTAGAAGAGAACTCCCCGGAAAAAGGAACAGAGAGAAAACAAAAACCACAGGTGAAGCCAAGAGAGCAGGCACAAAAGATGGATTCACAAAAGCTAATTTTATCCTATACAAGACTATTCATAAAACTGTCTCCATAGGACTTGCAAAGAGTCAGTAAAAAAAAGAGTCAGTCAATCTAAAATTATTCTCTTGTTCTAAATTACGTAGTGGACCTTTTTGTCCTTTGCAAATGACTATACTGTGATATGAGGGAAGTTAGTGCTTTTGGGCTGAAGTTCACAATTTGAGTGAAATGAAGTTTGCTAATCAGAAGAGAAAGAAAGAAAAAAAAAGTACTTAAAAGGCAGTAATTAAACCTGAACTAAAAAGATTTTATTGTTCTTAAAAGCAAAACAAAACCCCAGTAAATGAATTTCTAGAATTTTAAAGACACCAAGATTGATGACAATTCCTGAGCATATTATTTGTTCTTCTAGAATACATTCTTTTTCTCTTTTAAAAATATAAAAAATGAAGTAGGAAATAGTAATAAATGGACTAATGGTTAAAAAATTTTGAAAATATTTATTCTACATTGCTTGTGACATTTATGCCTTCTGCCACTCTAGTACTCTTATCAGCATTTCTCTGAAACTTCATAATCCTTATGAAAGGATAGCTAACACTACGAATTTTCTTCTAAGAGGAACATACTGTTTCAAAACCAGGCAGAATGCATGCAGAACTGGAGTTTATAGATCAAATCTGTAGCTTGTCTTGATATAAACTTTGTTACAGGTCACATAAAGTTCTCAGAGCTTCCTGAGTTATCCAGTTATGAGACATGTATCAGGTCAGTGGTGCTTCTTCTTTTAACTAAACTCAATATTTTAAAACTGATTGATAGCTGTCAAACAAGCTCAGGCAGCACAGGAGCAGGTTTACTTAACCTATGAATCTATCTCTGTGCAATCACAAGTGTGGTTATGTATATTAATTTTTATATATATATTTAGACATACATACGTATTTATTGTTCTGCTTTGATGAATTTCATTAGGTCTCCTCCTTAGTATTTGAAGTTGCTATTAATTTTAAAATGCAGTATAGAAGGAACACACAGAGACTCCCTGTTTTTCATTCTCCCTTAATCCACCCACATAAATGAACAAACAACTCTTCCCACTGAACACTCCCTCCTAGCACCTGGGAATGTTAGGAAACTGTTACCTTCCTTCTGCCTTTGCTTGTGGAGAGCATAAAAAAAAGTCTCCAGATTTTCAGTGTTGACATATTTGGCAGAGGAAATAGTTGTTACAAAATGGAAAAGTAAGCAAAAATCAAGCAAATAATGGATGCAAATTTGCATAATAGTTTTGACTGAAAATTCTCTGGAAGTCCTACTGAATGTTTAAATGAAGCCATTAATGCACTGGTCTTTTTAACTTACTAAAGTAGTAGTAATTTTTGTAATTACTCTTCACTGCTGAACAAAGTCTAAAGTAGCAAGGGTGTGATTAGAAAAGAAAAAAAAATAAAAGGCAAGAGATAAATATCAATCCTCTCACAGAATTGTAAATCTGGAAAATTCTGGATGTTTCTTTTCATCCCAGACTTTTAAAATAAGGTTCCTATTTTATTAAAATTGAGTTTTAAAAAAGTCCTTTAAAGAAAAAAAAAATTTGAAATGTTATTACAGATTTCAAAGGAAAAACTTGTAGCCTGTAAACTTACAAAATTCTCAATCTGAACATTTAATCTTAATTAGAATTCATTAAAATCTAGGTGAAGCTATTTAAGAGAAATTGTGATCCTGCTACAAGATATGGCTAATTTTGACCCTTCCCTGTTTATGGTAGTGTAATTCAAATTCTCTCCTTGTCTACCTTTCTCTTTATAATTTTCACTTGAATATCTTTGTTCATTTGAAGAGTAGATTCTCTGTCATTAGCCTTTGGTGTTTTTTTGTTTCCTGGGTTTAGGTATCTCAAGTGCTTGTCATTCTGGCTGTTCTAATTCCCTGAGGATTTTAATTCCCTTTCATTTTATTCATATGCACTGATTTCAAGGAGATGCACATACCCAGAGCACAGATACTCCTGCTTTTGCAGTAGTGCCCCCCAGCCTTCCCTTCATAGACCTGACAGAAACACAGAAACATAGAAAAATTGTGTCATGAAGAAAAGCCTTGCTGCAGCAAGTGAGGGACAACAACTAATGATGGACTCAAGCCCACTGAAGTCTATCGTAAATTGAGAATCTACAGAGTAGACATATAAATTCCAGAGCAAGAAATATTTACTGAAAGGTGAAGAATGAAATATGAGACCCCAAGTGAGGAAGCAAGCAGAAAGAAATAATTAGAATATTCACAAGATTATTTTTTTTAATTTATTTGTCCATTTATTAAAGGATTAGTTTTTGTCTTCATGTTGTGTCGGCTTTAATCAGTTAATCTCACAAGAAAAACGGATTGCAGTCTAGGGCTGACAAGCCAATATACCAGCTATGGCATTTACTTCAGCTACCATTCCAAGCAGTAAAAAGAACAGTTGGACTGTGTGTAGATGACTAATGTCCTGGGTCATTAGTGATGTACAAACAAATGGATAACAAATGGTTTTATCATATTTTTCTTTTTTTTTTCAATTCGGAAACAAAAATTTTATCCAGCAAATATTACAAGATCAGTCCAGCATAAAACTGACATCAGGGGCAACTCAGGAGAAGCAAAGGGAAGAGAAAATTCGATGCATTCTAAGCCCTTACTCTTGCAATCTAAATTAAAGTCTTTTTAACAGCTGTTGCCTTGCAAGTATGGGGCCATTCAATGATACACCCTCGGCTACACCAGTCACATATGACTTCGCATTCCTTTCAAAATTACTTTTTCAAAACTGACAATCTTTTCCCATTAGTGATTTGGGGAAATCTAGAAAAAAAGGATATTTTCTGACTTATTTCCTATTTCCAATAGACCTAATTTCAACCATTTGGAAGTGGAATCTTCTGAAGTAAATTGCCAGCTACAAAGTGGCCAGCTACAAGTTTCAAGGACTTTGATAACATCTGTTTTTTTCTACAGTATCAGATTTAAAACAATGGCAGTTTTCTGACAAAAATTAAGATACTTCTCAGTGTTCTGTCCCAGGGTATTATGGAGAGCAAAGGGGAAGTGTTGATTATTAAGGATTATCATTACACACTACACCATTGAGTGGAAAATATGAGGGGCAACTGGAGACAAATTAAAGAGAATCAGACAAAAATAAAAACTACATATTCACAACGTCCTGCTGTGATAATAATGAAAGAGGATGAGTTTCATCCAAAGACCCTGAAAATAAACAGCCATAAAACAGATAAAAGCTAATATATATTGAGGAGAAGTCATTTATATTTCATTGCTTTTAACATTTTTTAAAGATTCAAAACTTGTACACGATATAGCAGAAGTGAGCTAGATGAGGAAGTAGGGATTTAAATTAAGAAATAACAGTATCTTTACAAATAATGGTCAGAAAATAATGCAAAAGGGACAGGAATACAAATGGAGGGAAGAAGACATTTGAGATTCAGCATCTTTAGAATGAACTGCATTTATAAAAGAGACATTGTTTTCTTCATAACTTAATACTGAGATTTTTTAAGATGTTAACTTGATTTCAAATGTTTTTGTGACAGGGGCAATAATTCCATCTAGGAAACCTAGAAAAATTGTGAGTAGGAATAATAATATTGCCTGAAGCATTTACATTTTTTGACACAGAGAGGAAAAATCTTATTTTAAGAACTTGAGAATCCTTTTTTATTCCTCTCCTTACACTTCATAGATGCCTCTTGTTCCTGATAAGATTCCCATGAAGTTGGCTAAGCACAGTCTTCAGTTTCAATTATGCACACAACCTTGAAGATGTTAGAAGAGATTTTATCACCTGCAAAGATGGGCATCAATTATGTATGTGCAAGCCAGATTTTCTAGGAAGATAGAATGACAGAATGTAATGGAAAATACTGTGAATATTTTCTCATCCTCTCTTCACTGAGAGTTTTCTAACAAATATAATTTGATGATTGGTTTTGATTACTGATTTAGCTGTGGCACTGGTAAAAATAAATGGCACGTATATGTTTCAGAGAAAAAATATTTTAAGCTTCTGACTATATTGCTTATACTCTAAACAAAATGAATCAATGTTATTATTTCGCTTAGATTTCTCAGTCGTGTAACATAGTTAATGGAATTGCTTGCTTATAGCAGGAGAATAGTATAGAGAAAAGCAGACCCTTTTTTAAAACCTTTTCCCCCTCAGAAAGTTGCTATTTATCAAAGAGAAAATCAACACACTTTACTAATGCGATAACATTTAAGTCACAAATTTGAATGTAAACAGTTGTCTGAGAATATCTAAATACTAAGCGGTCTGAATGAGATTTTTCAAAAGCAACATGAAATAATGTTTTAATTAACAGATTGGAGTACTTTGTTTCTATGTTAGGCCTCCCTCATTTTTAAGAGAAATTTCATCAGCCCAAGAATATAAGATTTCCTTTAGAAGTACACTAACATTACATATTTAAGACCAGTGAAGTTTTAGTGGGTGAACTATTCTTTAAAACATGCACTGTTGGTCAGCCAGAAGTGTTCCTGAATCTGGATTGTACTCAAATGAGAGGAAAGAAAGTAGCTGGCAGAAATGATGGATTAAAAGGAAAAAGGAAGTAGCATTTTGTTGTGGTGTGCATTTTGAATTTACCAGATTCCTGTATAATGGTTTGTCCCTGTACCCCCATGTTAAAACCCCTTTTGTTTTTTCCCAAATTATGGGTCCTGTCTGTCACTCTGCAGCCCTGCCCAGAAGCCTGGAAAGTTCTAGTGAAGCTGTGGAGTGATTTGTCAGGTTCTCGATTTCCCACTCCCCTTTTTATGCATGGAATTGTCTGACTGTCTGTCCCTTGTGTTCTGGGTCACTCTCCGCCCCCTCCCACCCAGAATTGGTTCTAAACTGTCCCCTGCCCCTTTCCACACTCCTATACTTAAGATGAGACCCAAAGGGAAAAACTTACTCTCCATGGGTTCCCCTCTGGGTGAAATAAAACCCAGTTGAAACCCATGTGAGTCCTCTCTTCTTCCTCACCATTGCCACGCTTCTGCCAGAGGCCAAGACCCACAAGATCAGAAAGGCACCAAGCTGTACCCTTAAATGCGAGCTTGGTGTCAGAGCCAGCCGGAAAACGGGACGTGAGTTCCCTGCAAGTGGCACCAAACCCCTGCAGCATGTAAATTTTCATGTAAAACAATTTTTTATTAGAGAATTGGGAAAATTAATAAAATATTTTATTTCAAAATGAGAAAAACACTTGGATTAAACCAAAAAAGGTTTTTTTCCAGTTGTATCACCAGACTCTTATTGTTACAGTTGTTCTAATTCTGGATAGTATCTTATGGCTTTAAAAGTTCCCCCATCATCTAGTTTCAGTAGCATTCTAAGGTATGGAGTTCTGTCATGTAAAATTACTTAATCAAATAAATGCATATTTCAGATTTTCATTCCAATCAGGATGAAAAGAATTTGCAATACTGGACCTTATCACAAAAGACTGTAGAAGTAAAGGTTAGAGACGTAACCAGCTATTTACTATAGAAACCTAAAGGTAAATCTCATATTAATTAATGAATTTGTAAAATGGAGCACTAGTTTCAGAAGGAAAAAATTAAGAGACAAAAAACAAAAGATGTTCTTTGGACATCATCTGAACACTAGTTGCAATGAAAGCACCTTTAAAAATGTTTCTGTATGAACGACTCATTTCAACATGACGAGAATTAAACCTTTCACCTTATCAGCCAATATGTGGTCGGTGAAAAAAAAAGTGAAGACATTTTTGAGTAGCTGAAGTTGGAGAAGGAAATTATTCAACAGGGCAGATATCATCTTTTGGCAGACAGCTTAGCAAAACACAGTTGAAGTTCCTAACAGCTCATGTTCCTTAGTTCATTCCTTTTCTTCTCTCTTTGATCACTGCTTTGGCAGCATCCATTATATTACTGAAAAGCCCATATTCATTAAATGGCTGTGTTGATTTGGAGTGACAGTGTTTTTCAGTCACTTTAGTAAATGAGCATTTCTCCTCAGCAATCTTCTGAGAAGTGTCAAGAAAAGACAGTATTTTCAAAAAACTCTGAAATTACATTGCTGGATTTGTGAGATAACTGCATTACTACAACTGTTGCCTTTTCTCTTTTGGTCAAAATTAACCATTTATAATAACATCAACAGTGACAGCAGACACCTGTTTTAACCCTAGAAAATACTGGAAGTGGGGGGACGGGGAAGGAGAAGAATGCTAGGAATATTTTGTGTCAATTTAATGATCATCGAAGTTGAAAAGAGGAGATTAAATGTTTTCTTACCATGTAATTATGTCAGAGGAGAGGCGAAGTTCTGTGTTTGGTGTGTGTATTACTCATTCTATTCTCAAATAAACACTTGACTATTTGATAGCAAGACATCAGCAACAACAAAGAAATAATAAAAAGGAATTGTCTAGAGACATTATGCTCAGAGTTATGCTTCACAGATTTTTCTATGTAGAGGAGTGATGGTGGATGAGGGAGAAAGTTCCTGATAGTATTTATTTAACTCAATTGCTACAATTTGGGTAATAACTTCTCCTTAGGCAAGTAATTTTCCTATATCATCCACTGTGCTGAAAGGACTAAAAATAATTTCTAGTCCCTAAATTGTAAGCAGCAAGTCAGACACGAGACATTTCATTGTCTGCATAAAATCACAGTAGGCTGGTCCATTATGGGATTATTTGTGCATTGAGTTACTGTCATTCCTGTTCTGATATTCTGGGGAACAGATGGGAATAGGTAATTTAAAGTCAGGAGTGGTGACCTGTTCTTATTCAGGAATTTCATAAAGTCTTCTCCCTAAGTAACAATTACAAGTGAATAATTTCTCAACTACTTGGTTTGCAGTGGGACAGAAAGGAAACAGTTATTTCATTTTTTTACCAATCCTTCCCAAAAGCAACAAGTTGCCAGCCCAATTTGAAAAGGATAGAAAAAATCATTCTAAACATTCAGAGAAAGTCTTAGTTATGAAGATTTTGGATACAGTATCAGAGGTCTTACATCTTTCCAGTTTACTACTTGTATACTTGGATGTGTTTGCCAAAATATTTATAAGAAGAGAAAGAACATAAAATAAAAATATTGTGATTTGAAAACCAGTATGCGTGGCAGAAGCTGTAGGATGAGACCCTGAGCAAACAGACCTTTTTTCAGTCAAGCAACGTTATTCTAGAAAATAAACAAAAGTTTGAACTTTCATTCTGCTTGGTTCTCTCCCTCACTTTCCTGCAATATTGTAGACTCATAGAATCATTTAGGTTGAAAAAGACTATAGAGATCATAAACTAGTTCACTGTATGTTGGGTTCCCGTCCCTGCAGGGAAAGCTTTGCTGCTCTGGGAAGGTCAGGCATAAAGTTCTGTTGCTTCCTGCCACATGCAGCTTCTGCTACTTATCAGTCCTGGACAGCACTAGCTAAGGTCAGGCGTTTGCCTCCATGCTTCTCTCCTATCTCCAGGACCATCTCCAATTTTGAGAGCTTTCTTACAACTAAGATCTTCCCCTTATTCTTTCTGGACTTCTTTCCTCTTTCCTCAGCTTCCTCTTGGTTTCATAATTCCTTTTTTTTTTGTAGCACTTTCTTTCTGGAACATCAAGTCTCTGGTTTTCACAATCAAAATGGACAGTGTGCATCAACAAATGTTCTCGGTTTTGTAATTTTGGAGGTTTTTGTCTCCTGTCTCTCCTGTCTCTATTGAATGGAGAATTCACTTCTGTTGAATCTAAGTGTTTTCAAAATTTGTAGCAAGTTCATACCAGGGATAGCTAGCAAGTATGAGGCTTCCCCTTGAAAGTTCAGGAACTCACTTTTGCACATTTACTCACAAACACACAGATATCCAATTAGATTCCATGAGTTTACATTCAAAATTAAGGATTCTTTTCTTTTTCTTTTTTCTTTTTTTNTTTTTTTTTTCCACATACAGCACATGGGAAAGTGTCTTTCCCCAATAAGCAGCTTACCTCTTAACAAATAGACTTATGGAGAGAAGGGAGAAATACTTTCCATTTGCTTTTGAAATGTGAAATGGTGATCCACATGTTGTCAAGCAGATCCCTTGATCATTTTGCTTTCTGTCTTTGCAAAGTCTGCTAGCTCTGGATACAAGTTCCTGCTAAAATAGAAGGATTCGGGAATTTGACCAAAATTTCATCTTCACCTGTAATACATATTAAGCTATTGATTAATTCCTTACATGGGGAAACATGGATTTTTCATCTAGCTTCCTCGAGTCCAGAAGAGGCCAACTGAAGATTGTTTCCTGTATAGATTTTGAAAATGTGTATAATTTCAATTCTGACAATTACATAATTTATCTGTAGAGATTGCTGATCTGATTGGGTTCAGCTTGGGTCACAAGTTGTCATGAATTTCTGGAAAACATATTCAAAAATATTTCTGCCAAGGAGTCTTTCAGGTTTAGAAAGAGCTGAGCAAGGTTTTGAAAAGCTCATCACCACATTATTTTTTTATCAAGTTGCCTACATTCATACAGATGCTCAGGCTTTAATCTAAACAGACAAAAGAAAAATCATTCCTCTTACTACTTTTTTAAAATAAATTGTGTCACTACTGAATTGATTGACAACTGCATCAGTTCAGAGACCTAACCAATGTTCTCATGGAATATCTTTCTTTGCAGCTGAACTAATTGAATGGCAGGAAACATTTCAGACAGTTCTGTAGCTGTTACAAAAAACCCACAATACTGTAATGAAAAAGGCTATAATCCATTGGATCTTATATTTACTTACAATAAATGTATCAAACCTCTTAAATATAACAGGAAAAATAGCATAAGAATGCTTAATGTTCTGTCTATAGACAGATGGAATTCATCTTACTGTCTACACATCTTTTGAGCTTAAGGTGTTCTTTTAATGGCAACGGTGCAGGATTTTACACCATAGTAAACTAATTAACGGCCCAATCGAGTTTCACATAAATTAAAATCCTCAAAAAAAAATAGGTAGTTTAAATATTTGGATTCATTAGCCACACTTCTGTTATTTCTATTGCTTTTTGTTTTGTTGGGGAGGTTGTTTGTTGTTTCTTTCAAAGAGTTTTAGTTTTACCACAGATTTTACTAGGAATGCTGTTAAAGACTTTGAGGGGAGGATGTTATGGCGGCTATTTTAAAGATAGATTTAATTCATATTCCTACACATAGTCTGATAAGCATTTCCTAACTGAAGTGTGTGATGTAACTGTTTAATTTCTTTGGTGTTTACTGCATGTCCCTTTTTTTTTTTTTGTATTCTGTTCAAAGCATATGGCAGAACACCAAAAAAGGCAACCACCTGTTTACCTTATCGTTGGATAATACTTTCTGATTTAAGTAAAACTGCAGTGAAGGAAAAAGGGATTGCTATTTTTCTGTAACCAAATTATCATGAGCAGTTTGGAGAAACCCAGAAAGTCAGATTAGACGAAGGTAACATGGAATCACACAAAGAAAGAGAGGAAAAAAACTAGGAAATAAGCAAGCAAACAAACAACAAGGTAAAAGTAGTTTTCCTGGGGACTGACTTTGTTGCAGTACAGTAAGACCCTGAGAGTCTCTGAACTCAGATCTAAGCAAAAACCACAGCCTTATCCAGGAAGGATGAAGAAAGAAAAACGACAGGTTTGTTACCACTTCCTTTTATTTCAAGCTTTTCAATAAATACAATTCTATTCTGTTTCAAACAATGCTTCAGCTCAATGTGTTTACTAATAATATATCAGGGTAGGCTTTTTCAGGATGACAGCATGTGAAAGGAAAAATGTTACAAGAATCTAGTGAAAGAAAAGCATATTTTACTCCTACTAGATATACCATTGCTAAGTTGTTGATTTTTTTTTTTTTTGGTCAAATTTCTCTGCTAGTTGTGGTGTCACTTCATATTAGCAGATTTCTGTTCAATGGAAGTCTAAATTTTATTTCACATACCTACCACATTTACTACGTGTAAATATCAGCTGCTGGTTAAGTACAAAAACACAAGTAATCTTTCTTTGTAGCATTAGTTGCTCAGTTGTCAACACAAGCAGCTCCAGTGCCAGCATGATCCGCAGCAGGGCCCTCTAGCACAGTGGACTGGGGAGTTCTGAACTGGAGCAACCTCAGTGGCAGCTAAGAAAGCCACTGAGGACCCCTCAGCTTGTGCAACTGGGCAGCTGACAGACTCGAGCAGGGTCAGAAGCAAAGGTGGCCAGGCCTCCCCATTTATAAAAGAACCCTTAGGCAGCAGCAGCAGCAAGGGGTGCCCCAAACAGTGTGGGAAAACAGGCATGGAGTGTAAGCCAGGGCATGAAACAGCCACTTGTGCCACAGTTCACATTGAAGGGCACGCAGGAAGGGCACTGCACCCCTGCCAGCTTGACCAGGGGGCAATGGCATCTGGCCATCACAAAGCCATGGTGTCCCTAAGCTCTGCACCAGCATGACTGCATGCAGCCAAGTAGAGCTCTGGTGGGAACACGCTGCACACCCAGGATCTCAGCTGCAGAGTGTGTCCTACTTTCATGCGGCAGAGAGCACACTGGACATGAAGCAGAGAGGACACCTGTGGGATGAGTGTCCCAGTAAAGGAAATCCTCTGCTTAGTAACAGACATCAAGGAGCAAGTGACTAAGCTGGGGAGCATCAGGGAGCCTGAAAGGTAAATCACTGGAATTGCTCTGTCATCCCTGGGACAGGCCAGACAGGCAGACAGGACACATGGTGTGGAGGATTCCCTATCTTTTCCCTATCTGGTTGAATGTGTTGCTCAAGCAGCTGGGGGCGATGGCGATAAACTCCTGCATGGCACAGCAGACGCATCACTGAACAGTGCCATGACTTCACAGCTACAGAGTTTTGCAAGTGAAAAGTCAACAATAACAACCATAAAAGTTCATCTAGGTTGGAAGTGTTGCTCAGGTTAAGTTGTCCTATAGCCTGCATCAAAATTGCTTCCATAAAGAAGATAACTTGCTGACACAGCTGGTGAACAAGTCAACCATGGGAGGTGTCTCACTGGACCTGCTGTTTGTGGAAAGACAAGAACTGGTGGGTGATGTGATGGCTAAAGAACATGTTGGGCATGGAAATAATGAAAACATAATTTTCAAATTATGGGGCCATAAGGAACTGTGTTCAGCTTTGGGCACCTCATTACAAGGAAAACATTTGTTGCCCTAAAAAGGGCAACAAAGCTGTTGAAAGATCTGGAGCACAAGTTTTATGAGGACAGGCTGAGGGGTTGTTTAACCCAGAGAAAAGGAGGCTCATGGGAAATCTTATTCGTTCTACAACAACTGGGAAGGAGGTACAGAATCACAGAATTCAGAACCATAGAATATTCTGAGTTGGAAGGGACCCACAAGAATCATTGAGTCCAACTCTTAAGTGAATGGCCCACACAGGTATTGAACCCACAACCTTGGCATTATTAGGATCAAGCTCTGAGCAATGTGGTGGTTTGGTCCCTTCTCCCAGGTAGAAGTTACACGATGAGATTCAATAAGAGGCCTCAAGTTTTACCAGGGGAGATCTAGATTGGATTCGAGGAAAAATTTCTACCCCAGAAGAGTTGCCAAATTTTGGAATGGGCTTCCTGGGGAAGTGGCTGAGTGCCCATTCCTGCGGATATTTAAAAGCTCTGTAGCTGTGGTGCTCAGCAACATTGTTTAGTGGTGGGTTAATGGTTGGGCTTGATAATCTTCAAGGTCTTTCCCAACCTTAGCAGTTCTATGATTCTATGAATAATAAAATCTTATCTACATGATGGAAAAATATTAATTGCATTTTAAAAGAAAGCTAATGATATCTGAGTTCCTGTCTTGATTTCAGTATTTTTGCTCTCATTGCAAATTGCTTTGCATTTCTCAAAATATTGAGATGATGTCAAATACTCCTATTAATATGAGGAAAAGGAAGCATATTTAACAGAGATGATGGGTAAACATTTAATGAGGACACTTTGAATAATTCCTAGCTGTCTATAAATAGTTGACAAAACTGATTATAAATTTAGGCATCGTGCCTGGTGTATGAAGTGAGAAAAAAGCAATCTGAATAGCTTTAAAGCTTGTCTTTGAAGTGCTACGGGTGATACCCATTAGGTCACTTAGGTTTTGAGTGGGGGCTTGTTGGTTGGAGGTTTTTTTGGTTTTTTACTGCATTATGGTTTAATGTACTTATCGATAAGGTGGTTTTTAGGGAATCCTGAAAATCCTGTATTTACTATAATTTGATAATATGTGTCTGTTTTCCTTATTAAATTACATTATGGTAATTTAAATACTCCAAACTAGAGTATGGTAATGAGCTCTTCAGAGAATTAAACTTAAATCAGCCTGGTAACTGAAACTAGTAAAGAACATAGCAGCTTGCATATTTGCTGACATGTTGTTTTGACATCCTATGACACCTTTATGCTCTCTAGTTCTTCAGATGGAGCTGATTTTGCCTAAAGAGCTGAAGGCCCAGATTTTTCAATCCACTCAGAGCTGTTACCGGTGTGCTGGAACAAATTAGACATCATCAAAGGGTTGATGAATATGGTAGAGGACCTGAAGAATACTCCTTCTCTTGGTGCAACCAATGATCTACCAGGATCACCTTTAGCTTGTTAAATGGCAGAGTACATCTTTCTGTGCGTTCTTCATGGTTACGTTTTAGTTTTGGTTTTGCTACTCTATGATTTTAGGACATGTAAATCTTTTCCTCAAATCATGGACCTCAAATTTCAAGAAAATACTGAGATTTCACAAGCCAGAGCTACCTTTTAGTAAAGTGAAATATCTTCCTTTTTCCAGAATTCAATTGTATCACCCTATTTTCCATGAATAATGTTCTAAAGTTCTGTCACATTGCCAAGTGACAGTTTTGTAGCATTTGCAACTTTTGTCAAGTTCTGCGAGCACAGTCTGCATGTCTGGTCCTTCTGGTATGCCTTTTCCCTTGCTATGTTTCTTTTTTCTATATTATCTCTTTTGGCTGGTCCTTACATATATTGTGCCTGTGTGTGATTAGTCTTGCTTTGCTTTCTTAGGTGCATATACATAGGTTACATTTATGTCTATTTAGCCTCAGGATCTGCCATATATATTTCACAGCATAGTTTGCTTACAATGTTAGCTTTAAATGTCTCCCAAGCAAATAATAATAAATGTGAAGAACAGATGATAAAATGTCAGAGTTTGTGCAATCAGTTGTTTTCAGGCACATTTTACATAAAATGGTAATTGTAGAAGCTTTAAAGGCTGTCTCAGAAACATTTAGTATAGCCATGTTTCTGCCTTCTGGGCAAAACCATTCTAAGCAGTTCAGTTCCAGCACTGATTTAACAGTCTTTATTTTTCCACAAATTTTGAACTGCCATTCCCAATAGTAAAAATACTATTGTGATCATCCAATGGTTGGTTGTACCATTGTGTCAGGACTGTGAAATGCTGCTACCTTCTTGAAGCATCTCCTTCAGAAGCTGCTCAGAGCAGGCCACAGGAACAGCCATTTCAAGTCCATGTACACACTCATGCCTCAGCGGAGGAAGGACAGGAAGACTTCCTGTATGATATGTTCCAGCTTGGTTTATTTCACCAGGCTAAAGGGATCAGGGACAGAAGACCACACCACGTGCTGCGCACAGGCTTAAGTATGGAGTCAGGAACCAATGGTCTGAGGACACAGGGATGGGACAATGGCAGGGCAAGGGGCAGAAAACCTATAGGGGGGATGAACAATTGGGGTGGACAAGGTTAAGCAGCCAATGAGGGAAGCAATCCAAGGTAGATTTGCAGTGGTTCTGCAAGATACCATCAGGGAAGTCTTCTCTTTCAGCCTAGGCAGAGAAAACTCTATGGTAATTCTCCTCAGGGTAAAGCCTGGAAGTTTCCCTGAGTTCTTTCAACCTAGGCAGAGAAAACTATGGTAATTCTCCTCAGGGTAAAGCCTGGAAGTTTCCCTAAGGGGGTTTTTAGGGTTCTCACAGCTGGTGATCCAGTGCTTCCAGAACTTCTAGTTTTTGCCAAAAAATCTGGGTCTTTTCACAGGTAGTTTTAACCATCTTCAGCAGTCTCTTCTCGAGCTACTTATATTTGAGTCCTCACAGCTGAGGCACACAGCTAAGAACAGAACTCAAATGGATGATCAGCTGCTGAAGTACATTTTATGACAAAGATTAATTATTTCTAGAAGAGCCAATTCCTTAATCTGAATGGTTAGCTTGGATAAAAAAAAATTGACATTATAGGTATTTGGAGCAACAAGCTCTGTTCCAAGACCTTTTGAAAACCCTTGAGGCTGAAGTATACCAAGCACAGTTGACATTCTGTCTTTATAGGCAGGAAATTGGTAAGAATGTTAAACTGTGTTGCACATCTCCAGCATCTACACAATAGGCGACATTTCAGAAAAATTGTGTATTTTTAAGCTTTTTAATTTTTTTTTCAGATTTTTTGAGGGGTGAGAGGGGACAATGAAAACATGTTTACATTTAATTTAGACATGATTCAAACTTTAAATAAATGTATTTTCACATTAAAAGCTTGACTTTTATTAAATTCTTATAATATCAGTAAATCAGAGCTTCTCATTCCAGGTATAAATAATAGCTTTATCTTGAAAAAAAGTTTAAAATAAGAATATTTACAAACCTATAACAGTTAAGCTTTAGGGGTTTTTTTCTGAAAGAAATACACTAGGTATGTTTTGTCATACTATTCCAATGATACATGCCAGACAGTTTTCTTAGCCTAAAAAATGTTAAATAAATAAATTTTATTTTTCATTTAATATGAAATAGAGAAGAAAGATTCATAAATATATATACTTCTCTATTGTCCATTTGAGGCAAAGAAGACCATTTCAGCAATTCAATTTCATTTGTGTCACTGTGACAGCAAAGTCACATAGCCTTAAATTATTGCATAAGACAGAGAAAGAATCTATTTCAGTTTGTGCAAAAGTTCTGCAACAAGGACAAAATGGGCAGTTAGAAACACTGGGCATTACCACTGTTTTTATCTTTATTTCATTAAACTGACAACACAGTCACAGTACTTTTAGTTACAGCTTACACTGCATTTGTTGTGAAGGTTCTTGAGTGTTCTGGCAAACTGAGAATGCTCAGCATGAATTTCATCAAAGTAAAAAAATCACGGTGTGACTTGGCATTAGGTACTGAGCTCTTTTGAAAAGAAGAAAGGTTACTAATATTCTCAGTTTTTCAAAGAATACAACCAAAATACATTTTCATTTTGCTGTTGTCTACACAAAAGCAAGCTGTAAAATAAAGGAAATGAGAACTAAAACAAGTCTCTAGAGATTATCAGTCTCTAGAGAGATTGACATCAATCTCATCAATCTCATCTTACCCATTTGAACAATGTGTGAAGGCATAGCTAGAGAAGCTGCTGAAATCAATGCAAATTAGTGCTTCTTGTGGGAAAATGTGGTTGTACTGCACATATCATAGAATTGTTCAAGTAAGAAAGAACCTCTAGAATTCTTCTAGTTCAGTGTTTCCATTTAGACTAGGATCAATTACAGTAGGCTGTTTAGGATTGTGTCCAAGTTGAATTATCAATGTCTCCAAAAAGGGAGTATCCACAACCTGTCTGGGAAACTTGGTTCAGTGTTTGACTATTCTACAGTAAAAAAGCCCTTTCTTGTGCTTACACATGATTTCTTGTATATAAATTTGTGTCTTGTTCATTCACTGAATATTACTGAGAGATGGCTTTCTTCTTCACACCCCCAGCAGGGTATTTAGACACATTGGTAAGATTTCCCCATGTCTTCTCTTCTCTAAGCTGAACAATCTCTGCTCTTTCAGCCTCTCCTCACATGTCAGACATTTGCAGTCCTTAATGATCTTCATGATCCTTCTTTCTTATTTCATAATTTCTTCAGATGCATCTATGTAAAAACTGTAGAGTGCTGTCCCCAAGATATTTAGAAAATACGCACTATGCTTCAATTACACGGTCTTAAATACTCTTTCCAAGAATTTTCTCCTTATGAGAAATGCTAATAGACCTACACTATTGTTTGGTCTTTCAATGTGCATTGGTTTCTCCAGACGAAAAATGGATATTTTCAGTAGTGTTAGTCATAACAGGGCAAGAAATTTCAGTGATCATGTTGTTAAGAGCCATTTACCAAGAAAAGCCTCTGCTGAATTAAGGTACAAACAAGGCCATACAACAAAGTAAATAGTATGAATATTATTTAACAAAAAAATGTGAGGTAGAGAGATAGAAAAAGAAAAGGTTGAGAGGGAGAGAGACAGAAGGATTAAGCAGAAAATAGTCACCATACATGGATCTAGTGGTGTCCCATTGGTCCTTCTTCACCATGGGCTTCTCAGTGGTGAGGGGTCCCAAGGTTGTGCAAAAATTTCCACTATTTATACATTTTGGTTAACAGAGGAATTAATGCTTATTGCCTACAGAGTTCTCTTACTCTATCAGTTAAATTATTCCCCCAGCTCTAAGGCTGATCAGTTTGCGTGCTCATTCTTTCTTTTCTTTTGAGTCTGTGGGTTTCCTGAGTCAGTGGCTAGTCACGGTGGTGTCCCCCAGCTGGAATTACCTTTTACTCATTCTGAGCTGATTTCAGCACAGCTGCTGAGTTGGCTATTCGTGTGGGCCATAAATTCTCATTATTTTTGTCCCTTATTAGTGATATATTCTTCTCCCCCGGGTTTGTTAACCACACCTTTATTCTGGGGTAACACTTGGACAATTTTATCACTTTCATCTCATCTCAATTCTTGTCAAGATGGCTTAATTTATAGTCCAAATTCCAGGTATCCATGAAGGCATATTTGGGGCGGGGGGGGAGGACAGATGACATCTGTCCCATAACTTGGGTTGGTCATTGTTTGGCTGGTGATGTGCGTATGAGCAGTTGCTTCTTTACAAATTTTGCCACAGTGGGAATGTTTGTCTGGCTGCAGTACCCAGGTTGTGCTAACCAGGTCTCACCTCTGCCAGGCCTGGAATCAGCACCATCCTGTCACTCCCTTCCGTGCTTATTTCATGGCAAACTCCTTCTGTGGCCTTAACAGAGTTTGAGACATGCAACTGTTCTCTTTAAGTCCTTACACAAGTATTTTTTTTTCCTTCTGTCAAGTTTATTTCCTAACTGACTTCTGTGTGCTAATATATTTGAGAGATACATATGTAATACATATAAAGGTATGTGTTTACATATGCATACATACAGACACATGCATATATTCATAAATATATTTAAGATTAAATGCATTTAAATATCAATCATCAGAAATAAATAACATATATAATAGATTTAATGTAGGTAATATAATAAATGTGGTTTATGTATTTCTTGAATATTTAATATGTTTTCAACAACTCTCTCTCTACTTAGCAGTAAAATGGGCAAGGTATCTCTAGCTGTATTCAAAAATTAATAGTATTGAGAACTTTCCCTAATGTTTACTATTTAAGTGTTTATGGAAAATTTCCTTCCCTATATCTAATTTTCCTCCCTTTATTTTATATTAAAAGTGGGTTTAATTTTTCCTGCAATTTTTGAAATAGTAGAAAATTACTCTTTTCTGTCTGTGGTTCATTGTTCTTTTCAGACATTTCCTACTAAACTAGAGAGGGCTCAATTTTCTATCTATTCAATTGCTTTTATTAGATTATATCATACCTGTTCCCTCAAATTGCTCAAGTATTCAGCACACAATACAGAAGAAACCCCCCACAGCCAAAAGTTATGCCACTGTTAGAGTGGCATCTTCTTTCAGCACTGTCTTGCTTACCTCTACAATTTTACTGTCCTGGCATCAGAGCAGGAGCAATTCCTTTCTCTGTGTGGCCATGATGAAGGCCACTGTGAAGTCTCTACAGTACCTAACTTCAATGTATAAAGTTAATGTCAGCAAAACAATTATTTAAGGCCTGTTCCTGAAAACTCGTACTACTGTGGAGCTGTGATTTAACTAAAGTCTAATGAGAATCACTGACTTACTTCAATTCCTTTGCTATACTTGCCTCTGGAGTTACCTGTTATTTTGAGTCTGACAAAATATGACTGTTTTCCTTAGTTTATTAAAATCTTAGATACTCTTTTAGCTTCATAGAATTGTTGGATTTAATTTGGCCTTTCTACCTAGTTACTTTCAACCAGACTGGCTTATATTCAAATGCCTGTCATTTTCTAATAGTCCTTTTTGGAAAAAGAGTAGTTTATTCTATTAAACATATTTCCACTCTGTCATTTACCTCTATCAGAAATACTGTCAAGGCCCAGCTGATGAATGTATACATAATTTATTACAAATAGGAATGTAAATGTAGAGGGGATAGTAGGGGATGGGAAAGATAATAATAGACTTTGAGGAACAAATAGTTTAAAGGGAAATAATTTACATGCATAAAATAAGGGGGAAATAAATAGGGGCACTTCATAATAGTCATAAGCCTGCTGTGCTGTGCTGTGCTGTGCTTGAAGTTTCCAAGCTGAAAGTAGACCTCACCTGCAAAGATCTCACTCCTGAACTGAGATGAATGAACCTCAGCAGAGACAGAGAAAACCTATGACATCTAGCCAAGATATTTATAAAAAATACCTCTTAAATGATCTTGAAAACAAGGACAGTAGAAGTGTTGTTACCCCAAAACCTTTTCATTCTCAGGCTGAACAATCCCAAGTCTCTAAGCCTTCCATCATAGGAATGCCTCATGGGAATCTCACAACCTTCGACACGGCCAAGTACAAGGTCCTGCACCTGGGTCAGAGCAACTCGAGTATTGGGACAGGCTGGGGGACAGAGGGATTGATAATAGTCCTGCAGGACTACAGGATTTGGGGATGCTGGTGGATGAAAAGCTGGATACAAGCTGTCAGTGTGCACTTGCAGCACAGGAAGTCAGTTGTATCCTGGGCTGCATCTAAAGCAGCATGGCCAGCAGGGAGAGGGAA
Organism: Cyanoderma ruficeps; assembly: GCA_008694505.1. Lineage (NCBI taxonomy): Eukaryota > Metazoa > Chordata > Aves > Passeriformes > Timaliidae > Cyanoderma > Cyanoderma ruficeps. Next base: position 5,588,160 of record VZDJ01007754.1, on the reverse strand, counting down.
GGGGTTTTTCCCCTCTACTCTGCTCTTGTGAGATCCTACCTGGAGTGCTGTATCCAGCTCTGGAGTCCTCAATACAGGAAATATGTGGACCTGTTGGAGTGGGTCCTTATGAGAGTCACAAATAATAACAGATGGCTAGAACTCTCTTGTATGAGAAAAGTCTGAGAGAGTTGAGATTGTTCAACCAGGAGAACAGAAGGTGGGAAGATCATATTGTTGCCTTTCCGTATTTAAAGAAAGTTTTCAAGAAAGATGGGAACAAATTTTTAATAGGGCCTTTTGCTATAGGACAAGGCATAACAGTTTTGAACTTAAAGAAGATAGATTTAGATATATGTAATAACTTTTTTTTGTGAGGGTGTTGAAACATTGGAACAGGTGGCCCAGAGAGATGGTAGATTCCCCATCCGTAGAAGCATTTAAAATCAGGTTGGACATGTGTCTGAGCAACCTGATGTAGTTGAAGATGTCTTGTTCATTTTAGGGGCATTGGACTATAAAATCTTTAAAGATCCCTTCCAAGTAATACTAATCCATGATTCTATAAACATTCTTAACAATATAGGTATTCCATAGATTTCTGTTGTGCTGATAAATTTTAAGGTAAACCAGAAAGGCAAAGCTTGATCATGATTTTCTGAGAATGAGAATTCCTATCACCTTTTCCAGCCCTACCAAATAAGCTTCTTTTACCACAGATCATAAAAATGGAAGGCAGGAGGGAGACCATTCTGCAAGTGATCTCCATCTGCTTCCCAGCCAGTCTCTCAAGCTGCATGCCAAAATTAGCATGTCACCTCCCAGCAAGTCATAGAAGTATTACTAATTAAAATATTATCAACATGTCAGATTTGATTTTAATCAAGTAATTACTAGTGCTGTGCACTAAAGTAGATCTGAAAACACTGGAAAGTGCATTTTAATCCCTTTTCTTCTTTTGTTTAATACACAGTATAAAATTGTTCCAAGTAAATCAGCTCTGTCAACTAATTCAATTTTCTTTCCAATGTGTGACCTCACTAAGCACTATACCTACCAGCATAAGAAAGTGGGTAATGAGCTAGGAAGTAATGGAACTATCACTTCCATCTTAATACTTTATTTTTGACAGATGCATTAAAAATTACCCATTACTTTGAAAGTACCTCCTCTCTGGATGTCATCCATAGATACAACAAATTTTAGATAAAAATCCCAACTTATTAAGTAATGAAAATCCTGTAAATCTTGCTTTCCTAAGTGGCTTCTTTTATCATTTTACTGCTTTAATATACAAAGAATAAACCAAAATGTTTTATAAGAAATGTAAGAATGTAAACATTATCTGTACTGTGTAAGGTACATAACCTTTTGCCTGTTAGGTAGTCTAGATGGCTTGGTTCCAATGGTAAAATTTGTCACAGAAAATTTTAGCTGATTAAAATTCATGCATCTGGTTTTAGTAACTCATATGCCTAAGATCTGGCTAAAGAATTAAGGCTTGAGGTGGGCTCATCACCAGGTTTTAGATCTAAATTTAGCATTCAAATGTAATTGGCTAGGCATGAGTCCAATGGCATGATTCAGTTTCTAGAACACAGGCATATACCATTAGGTGGAATGCTCTTGAGAAGACATCTGTAAGATGACAATTCTGACAGCAGAAATTTATACTTTCCTGGAGCAGTAACTGGAAAGTAAATGAGATACAGCAGAACTTGTAAAATAAAACTTAATGCTCTTTCTTACACTACCGAAAACTACTACTAACAAAATTACTTCTACTGCAGCAGTAACTTAGACACTTTGACATGGGCTTCAACCGATTAAACTTATGGTTAGTGACATTGAGATATTTGAGTCAACACTTCCTCCTGTCTGACTGGTGTGACCCTGGAACCGTTAGAGGCCTTAGTCCTGCTAGAACAGCAATGACAGGCTGCATTCCTTTCTTAGTTCACAGGTACTGACTTGCACCTAAATACCTAGATAAAGGGGTTTAATAGCATTTAAGAAGCCTTAGGTAGATTAAGATGTCTCCATGAATGTAGCATACAGGTCACATCATATATAAGTAGCTGAAATGGTAGCTAAAGGACATCTGGGAGTCATACTTCAAGTCATCTAAAGCAGCATCAGATTGCTCTGTTTAGAATGCTGAACCAATTTCCAAGTACAGAATACAACTTCTGTATTAGGCATCCAATTTTGCATGCAAATTTGCCTCTCTACAAACTGGAGTTCATCTTGATATTTAAGAACTCTTGCCATATTACCAATAAAAATCTCCACATCTCAGTCCCTTATTTCTCTAGTTTTCCTATATTTTCTATATAAACTGAGGCAATTTTTCTTTTTTCCCCCCCATACAAGTTCTCTATTACTATAAGATCAGTTTCTCTATACCTCCTTAGGTGCCTCTTTGCTTACTCAGATTTTACATTAGTGCAAGCAAATTTGCTTCAGTTTTATTATACTATCTCTGAAAGTAGAACAATATAATTTCCTTTGGATACAAATCTAGTTCTTAGCAGTAGTCCCCTGTGGAAACTCAGTTTTTGGAAGAAGCCATTATGCTGCAGATAAAATTAGATATGTATAAAGTGGCTTTTCTCCCCAGTCTATTTAAATGGCCAAAACAGGATGTCAGTTTTTGTATATCCTCTTCTGCCCTGAACAGATGAGACAAACATGATACATGAATGAAAGTTTTGTCTTTGCAGAAATTTGTAATTAAAGTAGACTTCAGTCCTTGTCAAGCAGACCATTTGAAGGAATTGACTAAAAGATTAAAGTATCACTGTGAGACAAGGTGAAAGGATCAAAGTACAGTTCTCTGCGGCCATGTTGAAAATAGATGAAACTTAAATTAGCAACCTACACAGTAAGACAAAAGGGAATGAAAATAAGTGAATTTCAAAATAATTTAATTTAAATATATGTGCTTTATAAGTTTTACGGTGCTGTCCAATAATTTATTTTAAAAGTTGTTGTTCAAACTAAAATTCACGTAGATCAATCTTCCAGAATTACTGAGTTAAAGAACTAATACAGTCACTAGTATCCTTTAAGAATTAAACATATTCTCTCATCCCTTCTTGGTCTTTTAGGCTGGACATACTCAAGCATCTTCTTAATAAACTTTCATAGAAGACATTTAAATACTGCTGAGGAAAAATAATTAATTTATTTTATCTGTCTATAAATGGGAACAAAATCACACCCATATATTAAATTAATTCCTGAAATATATTCCTGAGGTCTTCATGTTAATGGGTATTAACAGACAGACAACCTTTACAGGGAGGGAGATGAGACACTGGAAAAAGTAGTTTTCCCAAGAAACTTTGAATGTTCCATCCCTGAAAGTGTTGGATGAGACTTGGAACAACCTGGTCTAGAGGAAGGTATCACTGTGGCAAATGGCACAAACTTGATTTGAAATATATGAACATTAAGGTCCCTTTGAATCCAAAGTATTCTATAACCCTGTAATTCTGGGACATATACAAAATCAATACTCTAACCAGTGAGATACTGAGTGATCTGGGTTAAGCTGTGATTCAACGCAGAACACAAGTTTCTGTTTTTTTAATTAAGTCCTAAAAATGTTGTGCATTCCCATGGGGAAAAAAAAAATTGAGAAGCCTAAACTAATTTCTCTTTCACTGAACTAATGTTAGAACATATGTGACTGAAACTAGCTCCATATTGCTATCTTGAATTATACAGAAAATAAATCCTGAGTAACAATGGGAGGTTATGCACTGGGATTAAGAAGTGGGAACTGTGAGCCAGATGAAGTAACAGCTTGACTAGAAACAAGCCTTTTGAGGTAATCTAACCATTCTTTATTGACTAATGTAGCTAGAAGAAATCTTAGAAGAAAGTATTTGTAAAAGAACAAAGCTGAAGATCATGACATACCTGTGACTGAATTTAAGAAAAAAGTCAAGAACCTGGAAAGGTTTTCACATAATATTTTTGAGAACTAAAGAAAATTATGAATTTTTGGCTTGGATTTGAAGGCAGGTATTTGCAAGTGAAGCAGTTACTATCCTGATATGATTAGCTGATGTCTTTTACACAGATTTTTTTAACAAATATTTAAAACGTGATGTCTGGGACATGTCAGTGAATCACATTTTAATGCCTTCAGGGAAATAATAGATAGAAAACTAACACTTTGACACAAACTTACAGTGGGTTTTCCACTACTATTTAACAAATTAGCAAAATGAACCTTAAAATAACATTTACAAAATCACATTATGACCCACACTTTTTGCTTTTCTTCATTCAATGAACAATTTTGAAAGACAAGGTTATTTTCTTTAATTTTTTTTTTACTATTATTTTCAAACTGTTCATACTTCATTTGTAGTATATTGTAGTATATTTACTGTCTTTCACTTCCAGTACCCCTGGAATTATATCAGTAATATCTTACAGAAATAGACTCGAACATGTTCTGCCTGTTCAAACTGGCTCAACATGGCAGAGCTTTGATTCAAAGCCTCCTATGCTGCCAGGATAATGATACACTTGAAAAACTGGGCTGATTATCTCAATCATACTGTCATCCAATGCAGCAACACACTTTCTGGACTGAAGCTGCGTTGCACCATGTCATTTTGGAACATGAGCATTTGTGTTTGGACGGTCTGCAAAAGTATGTATGTCTCTATATATGCATACAGGAATAACAAAATAAAGATATCACTCTCCAGTGTCCTTTCATCTTTGAAGGAAGGATGACAGAAACCGACCACATCTTTCCAGAAAAGAAGCTTAGCATCTTTCATATCTTTCATGTAATTTTTAATTAGTATTCCCAGAATATATTTTCTCCTTTTTTACAACAACAGCACAATTTTCAGTGTATTGAAATGCTTGAGGAACCTTCAGGTTACTTTCTGAAAGTTTACGTTATAAATCTATGTGTAACTAATTTTCAAGTTAAATTCTTTTACTTTTTTTATTGTTTCTTAAATTTTCCGAAAGTTCATTACCTTGTGTTTCTCATTCTCCATCTAAGTGAATGGAATAATTCATTCATATCTAATTTTCTGCAGGCTGGATGCCTCATCTCCCATGTGTAGCTGTTTGGCTTTAAAAATCAGTATCACCTCTTTTAGGCACCTCCTGACATGTATAGGCCTATATGTATGCCTATATCCTTAGTCCTTGGGGCATTTTATTGCTAAAGTAGAGCCTGGAAGTCAAAATTATAAAGAAATTTCTTCTCTCTACCTCTCTCTCTCTCTCACTCTTTT
>VZDJ01007754.1:5546436-5582897 GCA_008694505.1 Cyanoderma ruficeps | reverse complement strand
CTCTTTTTTTTTTTTTCCCCAAGAAAATGTTTTAAAATGTATACATCCAAATTATAGACCAGAGATTAAATTTATTCACTTAGAAAATTCTGAACTGTAGAATAGCCACACAAAGTATTTAACATTTTTCTTTTCTCCTTTAGAAAATTATAAATCAGTAAACAATACTGGAAATAAAACAGAGCCCTTTGAGGGATGACAGTAAATAATCTTCCAGTTTTGGAGCATAATATTAATAACTTTTGGAAGGATGTTTTACCAAACAAGTATGCACTTCTCCTGCATGGACTTTCTCTTCATTGTATATTATAATTTAGATGTCAAACAGTGAGAAATTAATATTTTAGTTTGACAGATATCATAATCAACAATTTTGAACAGATGCTTTTTTTACAAGCTCTTCAATAGAGAAACAACAGTTTAGTTCTTGGTGAAATGACATCTCCCCAGTACTTGGCATTTATTTGGGTCCCCTGCAGCCACAGCAACTGTGCCTTTTTTAAAAAAAATCTGTACAGTTCAAGCAGAAATTATTTTTCCCGTCTCTTTTGAGTGCGATGAAAATATCGGCACTTCAGAGCATTGGAATTGTATTCTGTGAAAAATATTATGCTTTTTAAAATATAAAAATTACTTCTGTTCAATATTTAAAACAAAAATGATATCTTAATGAAAGTTTAAAAATATAATTTTCTGCTTCTGAAGTGAAAAATGCCATCAAAATTTTCGGTTATACGATGGATATACATTGGGGAGAGGGAGAGATGTTAGTTAATTTCAACACTAATGAATGGTTTTCAAACACCATATTAATTATAATTGTCATTAACTCAGAAAAACCTAATTCTGAAAATTACAATAGGACAAGTGAATGCATCAAAGAGTTTAATAAAACCAGTATAGAAAACACTGGCTGGCTATCAAAGAGTAGAGACATTATTATTTTGATAGACTTTATGAATAACTACCAGCATTTCAGACATGAACAAACACTTCAAAAATTCTTGAAGATATATTTCAGCAGACCTTATGAATTTGCACACATGTAACTCAGTCATTTGCTTTTTAATAAATGATTTTCTTGCTTCAGCTTGGGTGTGAACATCAATCTTGCTACACTTCTATTGCTATCACCTATAATCCTCAGAAAAGTCATAAATTCAGCATTTAAGGTCTTTCCACAGTAGTGAAGGTCTTAGGTGTCTCTGTTTTTTGTGTGTTAGTCTGTCAGTTTTTGTGTGTAGATACCTTGTGATATTTCCTACCTGCTTAGAAAAAACCTTCATTCATGTTTGACAACATTTGTTAATTTATTTATTTAGGTCATTACAGGGAACCTGTAGTCCTTACTTTATTATTTTTTATATACAAATTCTTACTGTTTTCTTTTTATGATGTTCATATTCTCTCTTTTAAAAAGATACTCGTATCTGCCCTCAGTTGCTTTACTTTCTAGACATCTTATGTCTTATGTCAGAAGTCTTTTGTGTGTGTGTGTGTAGTATATTGCTGAATCAATATTAGCAGCTTTTGTTATGTATAGAGTCTTTTCACTACAACTGTTTCCTAGACAGTAATTTAAAGTGGTTGTAGTCAATTTTATTTGTGACCAAATAATGAAAATATCAATGCTTTTCATGAAGTTAATATGCAACAGATTTACTACTATATTTTATGGTTAAATCCAGTCCATAAAGTATTATAACATCACTTCTTTCTGAGAGAGAGAGGATAAATCTATATCACTGCTCTTGGGTCTTAACTCTTTCAATTTCGTCTAGAACTGGCAGTCTCTTTTATGTTTGTTTGTTTGGCATTGCAGTACCAAGATTTGTAGTAACAGCCCCCTCAAGACTCATGTGTATACTAATGCACAATTTTATCTGATATTCTAAAACTTCAGGTCTTTCCTGAGTGTTACCCATATTGCTGTCATTCTACCCATATTGCTGTCATTCTAGTAATATTTGAAATATGTGGGAGATTCCTTAGCCCTTTATTTTCCCTATGAAAGTTCTTGGCTCTCTGTTGCCCCCACACATTTCAATGCTGTTTTGAAATTGCCGTTTTTGTTTTGTTTTTAAACTGGGGGTTTTTTGCTTGGTTGGTTTGGTTTAAAACTGGTTTTAATGATTTACATTTTAAAACATTGGCTTTTTTAGAATTACTCCTGTAGAATTATTTTGCTCTTTGTCAGAAGTTGTCCAACAAATAAATAATTCTTTTTGAAGTAACAGTGCATAATAAAAATGAAATTACATGCTTATAATTTTCTGAATCTGCTAGTAATTTCCTGTTTTCTGGTGTTAGCATGTGGATTTGATTCAATATCATATTATAGTGGCCCAGTACTCATAACAAAAATACATCACTCCTTGTCCCATTTTATAGGTTCAAAATAGAAAAAAATTACCTTACTAAATTATTAAAAAATCTCCAACCATAAGGTATTAACAAAATGATCAATAAGACTGTAGATTGACCGCAGACAATTTCCACATTAAGTTTGTATTTTGCTTTTCATGATGCAAAATTTTAAACCACTATTAATGCGGACAAAATAAAAAAGTAAGAAAAAAAAGAAAAATACCGTGAAACAGTAGAACTACTGGCAGAATTATTGATTTAGTGTTTTGCAATAAGAATTGTGTGCCAAATAGCAAAATTGAAAATTAAATAGTAAAATATTGTACTGTGTCTGGCTATGATAGAGTTAATTTTCTTCATAACATCTCACATGCTGCTGTGTTTTAGGGGTTTTTTTTTATCCAAAAGAACACTGAAGTTCTAGGTCTTGCTGAAGAGTGGGTACAACATCAAGACATACTTTGTTGCTCACCTTTTCCCTCCAGTGAACAGATCAGGAGGTGTGGAATAGTCAGGGAAGGGCCATAACGATGCAGATAACTTGAGCAAATCAGAGATATTCTGTAACTTCCGTATGGGAATGACCAGGTACCTCCTATGAGGGAAGAGGGGGGCAGACTTGACACTGTCTTTTGCCACAAGCTGGATCAGTTGCATCACTTCACATCACGTGGGGTGCTCTGGTGCAAAGCCCCAGGAATTGGTCTGGGGGCACTTCAGGGGTCTTTGGTGGATTATGACACACCCTCGGCTGTCCCTCATGAATAACCCATGGATGTGGCCTCACTGGGGTGGGGGGCTCTACAAGTGAGCCAGTTTGTTTAAGGGAAGATGGGTGTTCACTCCTTCTGACCAGAAGTTACACCACACCCCCAAAACTCTCCTTCCTGCTTGGTTGTGGGGGAATCTGTGCAAACCTGCCCTCAGCAGATGAGCCTGTGAGCAATGGCCTCCCTCTGAACCAAGCTAGGGATGATTTCCAGGTCAGCTGCAGGGTTTGATTTTCTTTTGGATAAATTCTTTTCCCTCAGCCTTGTTTGTTTCTGCCTAGACCTGAGATAAATGGACAATAGTGTCACTTTTGTCTTATTTCAAATTCCCTTAGGGAAGTTAACTCAGTCTGAATTTCCAGTTCAAGAAATTCCAGTCCTTATGTCATCAACAAAGATATTGAACAATACTGGTTGCAATATAGAATTTTGAGGACATCACTTTCCAGCATTCTCCTTTTGGACCCAGAGTCGTTGACTAGAACTTTTTGGATATGGCTGTCCAGCCAATTTTTCACCCATCAAATATTCCACTCATCAAATCCACATCTGTTTAATATATAGACAAGGATATTCTGCGGTGATGTCTAAGCTATTCTTTTCCATCTCATTTATGTTGGGGGTGTGATAGATATCTAAATCCCGCTGTAGTCAGTGAAGATTTTGCCTTTACAATCAGTGAAGCTTGGGAAAATTTTCAGCTGATCAAACACACAGGAGCATTTTTAGAGTAAGCTGAATAGACTCCTAGATTTCATTAACTATAGCGGGAATTTTGGACACTCAGCTTGCAGACAAACACCCACCTTCAGAAACTGAATTGCATATATGTGTAATCTAGTGTTGAAGCGTATGTCTGACTCTTAGGTAGCATGTCTTTATGTAATGAGGTTTGTTTAATTTACAGAATGTTTTCTGTTAATCCTAATGATTTCTCCCCAAAGTGTCTCCACAGGTTTTAAATTAATATAGCTAAAGAGAACCTGTTAAAAAAATCACTTAAATTGACTATATAACTTTGCTGAGTTAACCATTGCTTAAATTGTTAGATTTATTTTTCAAGATATCTACTTTGTTTTAAATGTGTTAGGTGAACATCTTTACAGAAGTCTTCAGTATTAAAACTTTAAATGTTTAATTTTTTTTCCTAACTGAGGACAGGGGATTATATCAGTAACATGCATGGCTAAAATGTTTTTGAGCCAAATGTTGCACTTTTTTGTAACAGAGAAGCAGATATTCTCCTCCTCTCCAAACTCAATCAATGTTTCTGAGGTAAACCATTAAAGGACTGAAAAAAACTTTACGTAATGTCTTACTTCATATGTCTTTATATAAAGACAGATCCTTCCTCCCGCACTCTTCTCTTCTCTCTCTATCTTTCCTCTCTTTTCATTCTCTTTTCCTTTTCTTCATCCAAAAGACAGAAATCTCACTTGCACTGAGTAACTGTATATTTTAAGGAAGTCAGTCAAAAGCTGGGAATGAACTACACTTGTCTGTTGCATTCTACAGCTATGATGAGTTGAAATGTGCCAGCTGTACGGCTTGTCCACAGCTGTTGTCTCTCAAATCTTTTTATAATACCCATTTTCTCTTGAACATTTACAAAGTTTATAAGTGCAGTGAGAGTTCATCAAAATTATTCTAGTAAGGAACACTACTAGTGTTATAGCTCAGTTTTAAGCTATGCATAAGGGAATCTATGCCAGAAATAATTCTTCATGTAATGCTTAAGACAGCCCAGATGTCTGTGTTTGATCTAAGAAGGCATAATTAGGAGGAAATGCTGACAAAAATAGAGTATACATACCACCAAGTAGATCAGAGGGGAAAAAACTGTGCAGAGAAAGCTGAAATGCTGGTATTTGGGGAGGTTAATGTGTAGTTTGACTGTAAACCAGAAGACCAATAGAGAGGATGGAAAACAAACAAACAAATGAAAGTAGACATTAACTAAAAATATCTCACCACCACCAAAAAACCCCATTTGAATATTATTTGCTGATGAAAACTGAAACTTCTCCAGATAATTGTTTTGGTCTGTGAATACTTGTGCTACCCGTTCAGAGTAAACTGCAAGAAAAAATCTTGTTCAGAAGGCAAGTTAAATACAAATTGGTGTATGTTTAAATGTGTATACATGTATCAGAGTTTGAACTTCAGTGCTGAAACCATAACACTGTGAAATTCTGGACACATGGAGAAAACAACATATGCTCCTACCTGTACAAAGAGCATCTGTTTCCTTGCTTACTTAAATCTTTTTCATATCCCATGAGACCTATTGCAGAGTCACAGCTGATTTGGCGGTTGCTGAACAGTCGACTTTTGTGCCAAAAATGTATGTAGTCTGACTTCTCCTGAGGTCTAGGGGAGCCAATCAGCTTGCCTTTGTCTATTATGATAAATAAATTAAAAAATAAAACAAACCACGGACATGTCCCTAACTCTAAAATCTAAGGTGGTATATATTTAACCCTTATTTTGGGTTAGCCTCAGTGGCATATTAATACTAGAGATACAGTTGTATTGGCTCAAAATCAAGGTGGGAAGTATAGAGATAGGGAATATGTAGTGCTCAAACAGTGATCAAACTTTCCCTTTGTCTATCTTTTCTTCAGAAGTATGGATATATATCCTGTGAGATTTCTATTGCCTCACTGAAAACAAATCAGCTGTTGGGAGGAATTGGTTAAAAGTGGAACACTGGCAAGGAGGATTGCAACGGACCTTGCATCTTGAAATAACCCTTGATAAACCTGTGTGAACAGGAGGCCAGCATAGAACAGAATGATCCTCCAGCATAGAACAAGTTTAACAGTGCCCGGATCTCTGCTTGTGTACCATTGCCCAGATGTTCCTTCGGGGATTCCCATGTAAGCAAGGAAACAGATACTCTTTGTAAGCAAGGTAACGGAAATATGTTTAGTCAGTGTTTTACCTGGTAGAACCTGGAATAACTGTTGGTTACAGGAAAAAAGGTCTGGTTTCTATATAGAATCATAGGTTGTTCTGGGTTGTGAGGAACCTTAAAGATCATCTGTCTCCAGTCCCTCCTGCCATGTATACCAGTATACACATATATCAATATTTGCATTTTATAAATCTATATAAACACCAACATAGATATACAGGTGCAGAGAGACACATACAATTATATAAACCAACAACTGTTTTCTTAATGAGGCAGGGCTGGACAAAAGTGATGCAGGGTCTAGTTTTTTTGAGTTTTTTTTCTGGTGAAATTTTCCATGTAGGAGAGGTGAGGAGTGGGAATTTCTCTCCTTGAAAAAAAATTAACTGGGACTGCATAGCTAAGGAACCTTTCTGGAAAAGATGATGCAATAATAAAAAGAACATTATAGTGTAGGGATGACATACCATAAAGGGTCACTAAGGGGAAATTCAGCTCCTGAATTTCAGACTGCATTCTCTGGCTTTCCAGAGCTACAGGATTCTTCCTTGCAGAGGTCTCTGTGGAAGGAGTTTTAGCAAGATCAGATGAGATTTATCAAGTTGACTCAAATGAATCTTTATATCCAGCTGGTCCATGGTCCTGCGTGACTAAGAATCTGCAGCATCTATAGTTATTATCTTAAAAGGACTGCATAACCTCTCTGAACCACCATTAATATTTGTAAATATCTGTTCTCTTTGACCATTTATGAATCTTCAGAAAGAGTTTATGCTCGTTACTTACATGTATTATCAATACAGAGTTTGGTCAATTCTGCAGCAGAAACCACCTGGGATAGTTTTTGGGATGGTCACATCCAAAATCCAGAGATTTTCCACAGTAATCAACACATTTAAGTGATTTTTAATCATCATTTCTCTCATGAGGCTTTCTAAAGCACAGTATGAAATACAACCTGTGTCAATATAGGCCACTACAATTTCAAAAACTAATTATCAGTCAAAGTTATGAATTATTATGAATAATTATCACAATTATATTTTTAAAAGATATTATTATGTTATATACAGAGAATAGCAATATTTTATAGAGGATTTCCAGTAATTTTTTAAAAAGCCATGCACTCTTCAGCAAAAAGCAAGAAAAAATAAAATCGTACAAGCAGCCCTCACAATTTAACTCTATTCATTTGAAAATCAAAGATATGTACTTATAACCCAGTGACAAGTTTGGTTTAGCTTTTTAATGACATGAAGGAACAAGTCAGAGAAAAAAGCATTTTTTTCGTGATGAACAAAGAAGTATTTGATCATGGCAGATCAAGGGTTCATGTGTATGTGATAAAATCCTCAGTGCAAAAATCAACACCAATCAGACAGTAATAAGAGATCAGAATTATAGAAGTCAGTTTTCTGAACATTCAGGTTGTGAATTGAATTTATCAAACAAGTTGAGGTCGACTTCCCGGTTTCCAGTGACCTGTTGTACTCCATTACTGAACAGGTGAGACAATTCAGATATTTTCTGTGTGTTATCTAGTGGACATGTATAATCAAGAGAAGAAAGAAAAAAATAGCTATGACATTTATAAAATTATCTATTTATAAAAATTGAGATAAAAAAAGACAGAATTTTGACATGTTCACCTCCATATCTTTACTATCTTGAATTTTCCATCAACATGGCAACTCAGGGAATAAAGATAATTGCCAAGCTGAATTATAAAATGGCTTTTGAAAGATTTATCCTGGGAGTCTTGAGGCATGAGAAATTGACTATGATCTGGCAGTGTGCCCTTGTGGCCAGAAGGGTCAATGGTATCCCAGGGTTCACCAGGAAGATTGTGTCCACAAGGTCAGGGAAGGAGATCCCACCCTTGTGCTCAGCCCTGGTGAGGCCACATCTGGAGCACTGTGTTCAGGTCTCATCTCCAGAGCTCAAGAAAGACAAGGAGCTACTGGAGACAGCCAGAGGAGTCCACAAAGGTGATGATGGATCTGGAGCATCTCTCTTATGAGGAGATGCTGAGGCAGCTGGGTCTGTTTAGTCTATAGAAGAGAGGACTGAGAGGGGATCTTATCAACACATAAATACCTAAAAGGAGGTGTCAAGAGGATATAAAACCTATGAAGAGGTGCCACACTCTTTTCAGTGATGCCCAGCAACAGGAGAAGGAGTATTGGCCATAAATTAAAACACAAGATGTTCTGCCTCAACATCTCTATAAAACTGCATCTTCAAAATATTTTTACTCCAAGGTATAAGTAATGTATAACATTAGATTTATTTCAAAGTTTTTCTGCATCTTTCCATTCACCTGATACTTGAAAGAAGCTGCCAGCTTTGGGAAAATAGTTATTATTACTAAAATAAAGTTACTATATATTGACATGTAGAAAAAATTATTATTTTGATTTTCCTTACATTGAAAGATGATGGAGACAAAAATGTGCATTCAAGCAAGACATGTATAGATCAACAATGCTTAGCTGATGAACTACAAATGAGTGTTTCATATCTGGGGGATAACAAATTGCTTAGAATGAAAAGTGGCAAAATGATTTTGACTTGATCCTGTAACTTTTAAATGTAGTGAATACAGCATTCACTTACAATAGTTGTAATACATCTTGTTTATTTCAATGAAAAAATCCTATGTATTCACTTTTTGTTACAGAATTTAGATATATTCATATGATCTGTAAGCTTTAAAATATCATTACCTAAAATGGAATCCTTTAGTCTTTCCTAGCTTGTTGCAGTGCGTAAATTGAGTTTTCGAATGTTCTGTATATTTTGTTATATGTTTGTAATGGTTTGTTCCTACACCCCTATCCCAAACCCCCGATGGTGTTTCTCTTATGTTTCCCTTGTCAATCACCTTGTAAGATCTAGAAGATTCTGGGGAAAAAGCCCTAGGATTTGACAAGGTACCCTGGTGCCATCTTTTTTCATTGTTCCGTTAAGTTCCCCAATTCTAGATCACTCCCCCCCTTCCCTGGGATTGGCTCCAAGTTCTCCTCTGCTGAGATACGCCCCCTGTACTTAAAGTGAGGACAGAGGGGCTGCCGGTCACTCTCACTCTGGGGTTCTGGCACTCTCGCTCTGGGGCTCTCCCTCCCTGCACTGTCCATCTGCACATGTGAGGTAACCGAGAGGAATAAAACCAAGTGAAACCCAAGCAAGAGTCCACTCTTTCTTCCATGTCGTCGAACACTCTTCAGCCTGAGGTTCAGACCAGCCAAGCCTCTCTCATATAGAAGCCAGGGAGTGAGCTAGCCGGTGAACAGCTCCCCAGAGAATTTTTATATGAAAGAAAAAATTAATTCCTATTCTTTGTAAATTGATAAGAACATAGTTGATTATTATAGGTTTAGAGAAATAATATTTCTTCTAATTAGCTCTTTTTGGTAAACAAAGTTAAAAAGATCAAAACATTTAAAGCTTTTTTCTATCATTATAGTTATAGAATGAGTAAATAAGGACTAGACGAGCTTTTAAATTTTAACCTTAAAACTTGTCATTCTGTGAATGCCATAACTTAAACTAGGGTTTATAAACATTTCAACTGTATATTTCCTGCAGTGTTCAGCAACTAACTTGGTTTGCCTTGGCTGCTTGGCAGACCCTTGTGAAACTTGGCAGAAATTGCACAGGTTTAGAAGTTATTCATGGGAGGAAGAGGAGGGCATATGTAGAAAACTTGCATATAGTTACAAGCACCCACAAAAAGTTATAGCTCATTCCTAATTCTCATTTAAATGAATAAATAGGTGNAAAAAAAAAACCCAAAACCAAAAAACAACCCACAACAGATTACAGTGAGTTGTGTTCTTATCATCTTAGAACACCATGCAAATTTACTAAGCTATCCTGCTGCACACTGAGTGCTATAACAGCAACAATTTCAAAGAAGTAAAGTCAGAATGAAGAAAAACAATTTCTTTTTCCTAACTGGGTTATTGATCCATTGTTTCTCATCCTAGTCATTTACTGTTGTCAGAGGTGAAGCAAAAATAGAAATTTGTCTAGTAGTGCACATAAAAAAGAGGAAACACCTGTGGCTTTGTGCTTTTGTACATAAACATGTTTTGTATTAGGTACATGCCTTGCGTTCTTCTCCAAACCCAAGAGAGCTTGAATTAATTCACTAATGAAAAGTTGACAGAGTGTACAGGTGGAGAGGATTGGCTGAGTGAACTGCACTCCCACTCCTCATGCTGCAGTTTGTAATGGAGTCTGTTAGAACTGATGAGGAATGTTTCAGTAAACATCTATGTGCTGAAATATGCATAATATTGATCACAGTGACCACATCAGCTGAATTTTCACAGACCTCAGGTGAAAGAGCTCAAGAAAAAGAAAGGTTACCATTGAATAAACAACTTTTAGGGTACTCATTAGATAGGAACTCTTGTGTTCAGGTCTCAGGCTGATAATTTAACACTGAGTTTGAGCTTGAATTAAGCCTGTGCTAGTCAGCAAATATTTCCTTCATAACAAATAAAGGTAAATTTACAATTAGAAGAGCACTTTATGTTAATATGAAACAGATATCTAAAAACTTTAGATGAATCATACTCTGGAAATGTGCCTCCATTAGCCATAGAGTTTGAAAAAAAAAATAGGTGGTTGAATTTATGTTTCTAATCAATTCTTCAATGTGATTTATCTTTTTGTCTGACCAATCCTTTTCAAATGTACCTATTTTGAAGGCCATGTAAGCCATCACCATCTAAAGGCTGGACTACAAAGTGGTACTGGTTACCTGACATGCTTTACAAGCTCAGTTTTGAAGGAATACCTAAGACTAAACCAGACAATTTAAAGTTCTACTCTTTAGAGAAGAGCTCCAGAAAAAACTGCAAATGTATATTTATGCAACTCGATAATTTTTAAATAGCACTGTGATTTTTATTTATTTTTAATAAGTGTGTAGAAGTGTTTTTAATGCTGTACTTAATTCTTTTAGAAATGTTACACCTAAGAAATACTCTTATATGAGCTCAGGAAAACTGTATTTTTAGTAAGTGAATTGAAAATTCACATGGTAGTGGATCTGCAGTAATTTGTGGCCGAGGATATGGCGTGAAGAGCAAGAANTAAGAAATGCTTAAGTATTTTCTTGTGAGAACCATGGAATTAAAGTGCTCAGGGCCTCCTTCTGGTAAAGAGAAGTGGTGCTGGGAAATGAAATCAGCAACAATCTGATGATGTTGCCCACAAGGTCTGTCTTGCTGAAAGGGTATATATGCAATTGGCTCATGTATCTTTGCAGACTCTTTTTAGAGTTATTTATGGAGGTAGTAGTCTGCCTAAAGTCTGTGTAGAGTTCAAGAAAGACAAGTGCACGGTCCTCCACCTGGGTCAGGGCCAGAAAAATGATCAGTGTATTACACCTCTCCTATGAAGAAAGGCCAAAGGTTGTTTAGCCTGGAGAAGAAAAGGTTTGGAAAACCTTATGGTGACCTCCTGATATTTAAAGAGGGCTCACGAGAAAGTTACATTGGAAATAAGAATTTTTTTTTTTTAAGGTGAGGGTAGTAAAACACTCTAACACCAGGTTGTCCAGAGAAGTTGCGGATGCCCCATCACTGAAAGAGTTCAAGGCCAAGCTGGACAAGGCATTTAGCAACCTGAACTAGTGAAGTGTGTCACTGCCCATGGCAAGAGGTTTATGAAGGAATATTGAAGGTCCTTTCCAACCCAAACCATTCTATGACTGCTCATTAAATCTCTTAATATTTAAGCACGAATATGCATTTAATTTTCCTCAAGGAGTAAAATAAAAATTTACCATCAAAATCCAGTCTGGGTATACACTGAAAAATTGACATGCTTCAAAATAGGATGTAATTGGATGTAATCAAATGTAATCAAAGTTTTGCCCATTCTATAATCAGCTAATACCTTCTCATATGAGAATTTATATTTCATTTTTCAGTTTGTTATTCCTATATTCCTATATTTCATACTTCTGAACATATATAGGAATGAAGTGTTCATGCCCTAATGATGTAAAATATATTTCAGTTTTGTCTGTGGTTTTGCTTTTATCCTTCTAATTAGATCAAAACAGAGACAGAAATAAACTAGTAACATTTCTCTGTAGTAATTGTATGGTGAGATGTGGAAGGAGAATTTTTATCAGAGATGCTGTGTGTTGACAGTGCAGAACATGTCCAGAAATTCAAGAAAGCATAGTCCTGATCATCTGATAATCCTTGAAAAGAATAAAATTACCCAAACTTTCATTATGTGAACTTTTTAATGTTTCTGTGCCATTAACATATAGGATAACACAAGACAGACTAAACGTTTGCCCTCTACATATTCTGTAAATAATTGGTAACAATCTTTTTTTTAAATTCAGGCATACATAGTATGACAGTCAGTGTTTGGCCAGCAGATCATCTCCGAAAACTAACAATCATGCAATATATTTCAATTCCTAGATACTCTTTATGAAAAGAAAATATCCTTTCCAATGTATATTTTTCAAAGGCATATTTCAAAATTAATCATGGTTAAAATGAATTAAGGGCATGTTGGTACATTATATTAATATATGAGTTAAAACTTTAAACCCACCTCTAATTATTTCACTTTCCTCGAATTAGTTAAAATTAGTATTTCTGAATTTAATTTTCAAAGATGCAGTCTTTGTTGTTTCATCAGCATGTGTAACTTAAAGGTCAAAGTAAATTGAATCCATTTGAGGTTCTGTCACAGACTTAACTTTTCCATTAAGTAAAATGAGCTTTGACTTTAATCTCTCACGAATAAGCAGGTTCATTGCCCAGAAAATTTAAACAGAAAATTATTTAAAATGAGGGGATTTTTTATTAAAGTATGAGTTACTATAATGTACTCTCATAGAATGTGTTTGATTCAAAACCCCATATAGGAGAAAAAGAAAAGACTGGCTCTCAGGCTTAAAAATAATTTAATATTTTTTTCATTAAATAAAATTTTACCTTTCTAGTAATGTTTTATTTATTTTTAAAAATAGTAATGATAGAATTGATATGTTATTAGAGTAAGGAAATTAATTCAAAGGAATTCAGTATTTTCAGTTTAATAAAGTTTTGTATATGCAACAGCTTTTAAGAAAGATGTTACCCCATGCATTTTCAGGAGCTGATCGTGAAGAATACTGGGTGATTTTATAGGTTATTTTTGTATTTTATGGGTATTTATAATCTGTTCTAGTTTCTCTGTAATGAAAGGAAAGGAAAAAGAAGAGTTGTCATTCAAACTAAAATGGTATAAGTCTCAAATCAGGCCTGCTTGATGAATTTCTAGTATAAAAGACATATTTACTTGATTACAAACAGCTGAAATGGCCATATGGTTGAACCATCAGCCAGGGAACAAAGTAATTGTCCCATGGATAACAATAATGAGAACACTCTCTTGAAATATTCAGCATCATTTCCAAGTTTGAGGCATTTTGTCATGTGGTAATTTCTCGGTGGATTTTTCCTGGCTTCTATCGTATTAGTGAACATCACTGTGTTGTCCTTTTCTGTAAAGTTTCTTCAATCCAATGTATTCAAATTAAAAATAGAGGGTAGTAGAAGAAAACAATTTTAGTTTCATACTGATTGTGTTTCAGTCCTATGGTAAGTATTTGCAGGATTGTTGTGATGCTTCTATACATTCCACATTAATTGAAAATAAATAATCACCTCTACTTAGTGTTAGAAGAAATGAAAAAAATGTAAAGAGAAAACTATTCCTGGTATTCTTGGTTAAATAACAAAAAACCAATCATCTTGAACACTCCTGTCAATATATGCATCAAATATATTTAATGCAGACTTCTATGATTTTTCTTTTTAAAAAAGAAAGAAGAACTTTATAATTTGCTTGTTTTTCTATTGCCTTGTATCTGTTCATTGTCTACAGAGAAAAGGAATGTTAGAAAATATCTATACCCATGTATTTTCTTTCTTCCTCTATTCTGGTGCTGATAAAATATGGTTTTCTGTAATTACAGCATAATGGTACTTAAATAGCTTGACACACCTCATATCTAGTTCTCAATTTGAATTAATTGATGGCAAAAAGAGTGTGAGCTACAAAATCAATGAAAGAGAAAAATAAATCATACTGCTAAGGTCTTCTGAAGGTAAGGTAAAACATGAAAATTTAATCTAAAGAGATTAAAACACAACCAAAAATAAATACATATAAATTTTAAAACAGGCTTCCTTTGGTGGGGGAAAAAATCCCACGACAACAAAAGAAATAATACAAAATTTAGATATTAACTAAGGTGAATTAAAAACTCGCAAAAAACCACAGTTTTCGTAGGTGTTGATGGGATGGTAGGTGGCAAAATAAATATGAGTTTGAGGCCCGTAGATTTTGGAATATATATGCAATTGTATCTAGAAAGAAAAATCTAAAATAGTTACATTATATAAGTTCTTTATAAACCATTATAAATATTATTATACCTACTAGAAAAAATATTACAATTTGAGCAAAAAAAAAATTAAATCCTCATTAAATGAAAATCTTCAGAGCTGCTAGTAAGGGCAATAAAAAAAGAACTTTTGAATAGCTGAAATTAGCACAAAACCAATACTTGCTTGACATTTGGAGAGAAAAAAAAAAGGTGTGTGGAGAAGTGTTGTTTTGTTGTTTTTTTTTTTTCCTGCTTTTTTTAGAAGTTTATAAATACAGTAGATTTCGAATCAGTTATTTGGTTAAAAAAGACAAAGCAACAAATCAATTTGTCTCTATTTCCTATTAATATAAATGTAAGAGCAAAAAGGCACTCCAATTTCCATTACTGATACGAGCTTTAAAGAATCCTAAAGTAGACACTATATATTTAACATATGACCTTTACCTACTTGCTTAAGATTGCAGTGGCTGTAGACTTAGCAGGACATTCTGAATAAAGCTTACAACGGGCCATGTGACGTTTGAAGACCATGTAAAACTAGAGATGCAAGTAGGCCCAAACAGCAATTCTCCACAGTCCTTACTTTCAGGATCTTCCTAGGTGCTTTCTTTTCTGACTGTATGAAAGCTTATTTGCTGCCATTTTACTCAGCCAGTGTGCAGTTACTAAAAGTTACTCTCAGTTTCCAAGACAGAGCACTGTGACCATAACCTTTCTTTTCATGGAAGCCTTTTAATTCTCATTCAGTTCTCTTCTTTTAACTGAGGTTGGACCCACATCAAGAAAGAATTATATCTTCATGCCCTTAAACATAACCTCTTCATTTTTCCCTACCGCCTGTAGCATTCTATCCTTGTCCCAGGTGTACAACAAGGTCAAAATCACGGTCCCTCCTACACTGTTAGTCACAGATGGCCTCGATGTGGGATTCCTATGGCATTTCTGATCCGGATTAGATAGTCTTTCAAGTTGTGTGACTGAACTACATATGAAATTTTCCATGAAAAAGATGGTGTCAGGACTTCATGTCCCCTCTGAAATTCTCAGAAGCTTAATGTCCCTTTGTTGTGAGTTGTCTGAAATTTCAAGTCATCTTTTTGGGTCAGTTAGATTTTGCATAAGGATTTATTTTGCCTTGTCAGTGTTCGTTTGTTTCCCATTTTCTGGAAAGGTTTGAATTTGAACTCAATAATAATTTAAAAGAGAAAGAGAAAAGCTAGACTTTTGTCTTGGGATATTTACTTATAAATCTAAATAAGAGGGCCCAGTAATTCAAGCTAAACTGGGACCAGTAATTCAAATCTAAATCTAAATAAATATGTCAGTCTAGTTATATTTTTTATGTTAGTATGTTTTCATTCCCTGCATATTTATTAGCTGTATTTTACATGACTAAAACACAAGCCCCTGTTTTGAAGTGCAATTCATAAATATTAAACAGGAAGACTTAGTCTGTAGCTGGATTTCGTACATTGAGAATTCAGGTGGGCAGCTGACTAAATTGTTTTTTTTAATTGATGATAAGAAAACCAGATGGTTCAACTCAGATGAATTAATATTTGAAGGGACTGTATGACCCTCAGTTATGTATCCAAGGCTCTTCATGTTCAATCGATAACTCATTCATTCATCTTTTTCCATTTTTGTTATAAAGCATTTTTAGGCTAAAATAAAAACATTAAAAATAAAATAAAAATCTTTTGAATTGTCTATACAGACTAAAATTTAGCATTTTTGAGTGAAGCCATACTTCAGTCTTTTTTCCCACAGTACTCCTTGACCCTAGCAGAGAGCATAATTCAATACATATAACAAAGCCATTACATTTAGTCTATTCCAGATAAACACATGGAAACATAATAAAAAGATAAAGTGTTTTCAAAGGAGATGCCACTATGATTTCCTTCTGCCCAATAATGAAAATTACTCATACAAATGTATATTTATACAGGTGAAGTTAGGTTAAGAAGTGATGGATCAAAAGAGGATATTTGTGTCACTTAAAAAAGTCACGAACAAAGCAGTCATGTGTATGGTAACTCTATGATAAAGTTTAGTATTAAAATACATGACCAGGATACTTCCATTTGTGAATAATAAATTTCAATGTTGTTTCCATTCATTCTGTTAGGATGAATTATCTTAAGATCAAGCTTTAAAAATACTTGTCGGTCTCAGACTGAGAAAAACAACCTCCCAAATATTTTCCCTCAGCTGTACCTAATGCTAAATAAAGAAGCAGAGTAATGTTTATTTGTAACTGAAAAATACAAATAGATAAAAAAGGTTCCTTAATATATCTCTTATCCTGAGAAAATTATTTTAAAATAGTGAAATAATAAAATAAAGTTTGAAATCTAACGAATTCAAGTAAAAGGGCAATGTTGTCCTCAGAGTTTATCATCTATGCAAGACAGAAAACCAGAATGCTGACTTGAAATAGATTTTAGAGATGCCTTGTCCATTATCATCCTCAAAACAGGATTATCATCAAGACAAAGCCAGATCAGTCAGATTTGAAGCATGAAAAATCCACAGACATGGTTTTTAATGCATCCCCTCTGGACAATATTTTACAGTGATGAACTTTCTGACAACTGAAAAGGTTTTTTTCCTGAGGTTTAATCTCCCCCTCAAAATAACTCTACAACACCATCTGCAGCTACAGGGAGGCATTTGAATCTGCTTTCTTTGAAACTCCCCTCCAAATAATTATAATGTCAGATCATCAGACTCTTCTCTACCAGATTAGATGAATACAGTTCTTTCAGTTTGACCTCTTGGTAGTTGTCCACTGCTCAATTGTTCAACCATTTTTTTGGAGGCATTTTCACCATGGGGACAAGTAATATAGAACTGGGCCCAGTAATTCAAATGTAACCTCCCCAGGGCCAAGATGAGAAAATAACAATGGATAATAATTTAACTCAACTTCTTGGTTCTCTTCCTCCAAATGTAGCCCACTATACACTGAACCTGCAATGAAAGACACACTTTGGGCTTACCAAAGTGCCTGCAGTAACACTGAAGTTCTTTTCAGCTAAACTATTTTTCTGCTATTTTATTCTTACACTGTTCTTGGGCCGATGGTCACTCTCTCCAAGGTGCAGAACTTTGTAATTTGAAGATGAACATGCAAATTTCATTGCTAATAATGTTGAAAATTTATGTTCATCTTTCTGTAACAACACTTTGAAAATATTTCATCATATTGAATCTTCATATATTGTGTGATTTAAGAGTGTAGATAGTGTATCTTGTCCTAGATATATGTGAATAAGCCTAGAACCCACTAAACTGGCGGAATTTTAGGTGAAAACTAAGATTCTTACAAGGTCAGTCCAAAGCAATATTTACAGGAGCAAAATGTATGAACCCAGTTGATTATTTCTGTGCCCAAAATGTTACAGTCCCATGTTGTGTGCAGGAGACAGCTGTAAATTTTAGTCATTCTAAATCATAAACAAAACATAATATATTCTATGTCTCATTTTACAGAATAAGCACACCCAATATTCATGAAGATAAGAGAACACTGATCATGTTTGATTGCAGTTTCGTGGAATCATTTTGTAGTTCTCTAAAGCAAGGTTCACTGTACCCTTCCATGTTGCTGGTGCTGCTCTTACTAAGCTGCACTTTCATCATCTCCTTTACTACGGGGTCTTAGAACTCTTAGAAGTCTTAGTGGTTTCTGCTCGTCACCAAACATCTTTTTTTCTTAGCTCCACCTACAGTCAGTAGTGATATGTCAGTAATATCTTCAGAGCTCTGGAGTCCTCTGCAGAGTTCTACAGACCAGATGTAGCACTAAGGCCTTAGAAGCAATAGGACAGTAATAAACTATTACAAACTTTTGATGATAAAGTCCTTCATAATGACTAAATTAAATTGAAATGTCTTTCCATTTATTTTATAATCTGAAGATAAGGAGACTAGTCATATATATTACAGTTACAAGCAGATTCAAACTGCCAACATTTCAATGTAGTATTTTTGATGGATGTGGAGAAACCCACTCTAACACTAGGTAGGTAAAATATTGACATATACAATATGGCAATCAAATACGTATTTCTGGTGCAAGTTTGAACAGCCTGAAGAAAATCTGATTAATTACTTATGGCAGTTTCACTGAGAAGTTCTACACTAAAATTTTAACTGAATTCAGGAATATTCTTTAGTTGTTTGTCCTATGAACTTCTGAGATTATTTACAGGTTCCCTCTAGCAATAAAAAATAGTTTTCTATGGCATTGACCTTTAAGACAAAGAAGTCTTTCTGAAGTACTAGAAAGAAAGCAGCTGACATAAACTGTATGAACTTCAAGGGAAGTAATAAGAAAAGATCTTAATGTAGATGTGAAGACACATAAACTCTTCTTCCATCATTGTGCCACAATCATTATTATGTGAAGGTAGACTAATGTAGTCTTCCTCAGTGTTGCAAGGCTTAAAGGACATGGCAAGTTCTACCTCCAGAGCTAATATAGAGTCTTGGGGGAGACAGGACCCTTCTTCCTTCCCATCTTCCTTGACCTTAGACATTCAAATATTCAGATCATTTTTGTCCACGATTGACCAAGGTTAATTTTACAGGCAATAGATAGATTGGTAATCACCCAAAGAAATTAAGATGGTTTTAGATCAGAGCTCAAATTCCATTAATTTCCCTACAGAGCTTTTATTTCTCCTGCTGACTCCAAGAGGAGTCTAGGATGATTATCACAAAAATAGAACACAGAACACCTTTCTGCTATCCACATACAAAGTCTATTTTAGTTGGTGTAGGGTGCTTGAGGTATTCTTGTGGGTATATGAAAGAGAACATAAAAACAATTCACAGGGGGTTTGTTTATTTGTTTTGTTTTTTTTTTTTTTTAATGAAAGGACAGGTGGATCTGAGGAAGGATAACTAGCAAACTCAAATGTTTAGAGCTGCCTCTGTGTGGGCAATAGAATTAAAACCCCCAGATTCTAAGACAGCGGAAATCATGGCAAACATCCAGCATCAAAGTTAAGGATATTTATTCTTAGGTTCTTAAAGCAATTTTTAATAAAAATACCTATGCTGTTCATCACATTTTGTTCATTGAACCTGTTTCTGACAGTTACAGATTGCTAGTAGTATGCTAGACCTGAAGGTGTCTTTCAAAGATATTTTGTAGTTTTTATAACATTGCCCCAATTATTTAAATTAGTATAACTACAGCCCATAGTGGAATAGCTAGGACTATAATGTCAAACACTTTTGATCAGGTACATCCATGCTATAACATATTGAGTGAGACTTACAGAACATTTGTTAAATGACTGGTATTTGAATGACATTTAGTAAATTGGAAAGGGAATTAGATTAATTTCAAAATTAGTAGTAAAGCACAAATGCTATTGCATTCAAGACTGTATTCCTTTTTTATCATGTTTACACATGGCCTAAATAATTTTATTCTGGTTTTATGGCAATTAACCACTGTTAGAAGCATTCAAATTGCTTCACTTGATTTTTTTTGTATGTTTGGTCTTTTTATTTTATCGTATTTGTCAAAGCTGTTATCCCTTCATAGACAATAAAAAAATATTTTGTCAAAATTGTTTGCCATGGTTTCTGTTCTTAATGAGCTGTCATGATACACAGCTTAACAAAGGACATAATTGTATGTCTGTACAGAATAAATAAAAATAGATTCCATATCAGCCACACAGTTTTGTTTTATCATTAATATCCTTTATTTCAGTACTCAGAGTTTCTGAGTACCCTGGGATGTTTTCCAGTGGAATACATTAATACATTTTGTTACTCACAGGACAATGGATTGCTTCTGACTTGCTTTTGATGTATGAAGTATTTTCTTGGATGGGAGAAAGATTGTTCATCATGATGTATAATTAATTCAGCAAAATGAACATTTCATCCTTAGTGTCTCCATCTCCTTATATTTTGCTCTACTATTGCTTAGTTTTACATGTTACTATTTCTATACAGTTTCCACAATTTGTTTTAGAGACAGTTACATAAATAATGTTCATAATTAAGTTATTATATTTTCTTTGATTTCGTAAAAAATTTATCTAGTATTTTAATTAAAACATATATGTTAGATTGTGTTGCCTTTTCAGTGTTTTCTTTAACATGTACTATTTTAATTATTTAAATCACTTCCCTAATTAATCAAGGTCTTATTCTAAATCAAACTAATTTTCTTCCATTCCAGGCTGCAACATCCAATTCTCCAATTCAAAACCAGCGTATAGCCACATCTTCTACAATGTCTACACTACAAAAAGGAAATATTAACAATGCACTTGGATTTACTGCAAGTATATAACTGTAAATTTGATGGCTTTCTTGATAAAAAATTTTACAGTAAATGGGAACCCAGAAAAGTTGCTGAACTGGATTTATTAAATCATTTTGTGTAGTAAAACACAGGATATCACATTAGCTATTTGGGAGAAGGCGAGAATTGGAGTAAGAATTACGTGATGCAAGTAGTTTTTGAGATGGAGGGTATGCTTCAAACTCAGGCTATTAGAGGCATTCAATTAAGACAAGCCCCAAGACTGATTCTGTTTAATAATTTCACAGATTATTTTTTGGGGGAAAAGAATGTGTGAAGGAAATTTATTTATGACTGTGATTGTTTGACACTAGTCCAATGCCAGGCACCCATGAAAGCCATTTGCTCACCCTCCCCCACCACAGCTGGGCAGCAGAGAGGAAAAATAAAATAACAAAGGGAACATGAGTTGAGATATGGACCAGGAGAAAGTACTTCAAGGGCAAAATAGGCTCAGCTTAAAGTTGGAAAGTGAATTTATTACTAACAGAGTCAGAGGAGGATAATGAGAGATAAAATAAGCCTTTTTTACCCCAACCCCTGCCTCCTTCCCACTGAGAGCGCAGGGACAGAGGGCATGGGGTTTTGGTCAGTTTGTCACCCGAGTTTTTTTTCTGCTACTCCAGGAGGGGAGTCCTTCCCCTGTGGGGCCACAGGGTCCCTCCCACAGGAGACAGTTCTCTGTGAACTTCTCCAGTGTGGCTCCAATTGCACAAGCAGCAGTCCTACAGCATGTACTGCAACCTGAGTCCCTCCCATGAGCACAGAGTCCTCCCAAAACTGCTGTGGTGTGGGTCTCTTTCCACAGGGTGCAGTCCTCCAAGGACAGGCTACTCCAGCCTGGAAGCAGAGATCCCCCCTCTCCATCAAGTCTTCCTCTGGATCACATCCTCCTCCAGGCATCCACCTGCCCTGGTGTGGTTGTCTCTCCCACGGGCTGTGGGTGGATCTCTGCATCCCCTGTGGATCCTCATGGGCTGCAGGTAGATCTCTGCATTCCCCATGCATCCCCGTGGGCCATGGATGGATCTCTGCATCCCCTGTGGGTGTCCCATGGGCTGCAGCTTCCCCATGGTCTCACCACAGGCAGCAGAGGAATCTCAGCTCCAGTGCCTGGAGAACTTCCTGCCCCTCCTTCTCTATTTGCCTTGGTGTCTCCATGTTGTTTTCCCTCACATGTTCTCACCTCTAGCCAGAGAGGACTCTGGCTAGAAAAAAACCCCTGTGCCTGCCTCACTTTGTTTAGATTTTCTTCTTATATATGTTATCACAGAGGCATTACCAACCCCTCTCACTGGCCCAGCTTTAGCCAACAGCATGTCCATCCTCAGAGCCATGAGGGATTGCCAGACATGGTGGAAGCTTCCAGCAGCTTCTCACAGGAGCCACCTCTGTGGCCCCACTGCTACCTAAAACCAGGCTGTGCCAAACCAGCACATTTGCATAAAGCTAAAGAAAATGTAATGTATCAATAAAAATCAGATGACTGGCTAGAAAGGGTGAACTCACCTTGGAGAACAGGCTGATGAACATGAAGTAAAAATAAATGCTGCAAAATGTGAGGAAGAGTAATTGGAGAGTAATAACAAACAAAAAAATCCATTGTAGTAAAAATAGAAAAATCTGCTATATATCTGCTATATATGCCTCCTTGTGGGAAGGGGCTGTCTGTGCAACAATGTTCAAAAGTACCATAGGCACATTTACATATTCCCATTTCAGGTCTGACATTAAGTTTTCTCAGCAATTATGTCTTTTAAGAGAACAAGACATAAGAAATTATAAAATAGACTGTAAATGTGCATCAGGATTTTTAGGGGCTTGCTGACTTCAGTAGCCCAGTGGAGGCAAGACTGGTGTAGCTACATGTTCCCAGTTTGGGTTTTTTCCGGTTTTTTTTTCTTCTTTTTTTAAAATTACCTGCTACTTCATTCAGAGCAGTTTTCTAGAGAATGTATCTTAGCCTTAATTATGCTACTGATCAATATCACTTTTGCATTTGGGAAGTGCAGATACTCCTCTAGCATCTCAACCTATAAACTAATTTAAAGCATTCCCTGTTTTTTTAGGTTGCTCTGGTAATGAAAACTTCTCATTTTGTGTTGCACTTTATTCTTCATCATATTTCAAATCCCAGACGTCTTTATAAAATTCTAGGACTTAAAAAAAGCCCCCACACTTCATTATATTTCATCTTAATGAGCATTAGCTTCCTCATCTTCATAAATAAAGTACCCTGCATTGCTGGTAAAGCAGTATTTCCACATGAAAGATAGTTTTATTCATTGCACTGAACGTACCTTTCCCTAAAGAATAAAAGGGAAGAAAGATTCCTATGGTTCTTTCTTCTCCCTTTTCATTCTTGCCTGTGTTTACTTTAATCATTTAGAAGCTAAGAAACTCAAGATTAATTCCCTTAGAAACTGAGATTAAATGATGGACAAAGCATGCAGGAAAGTTCTAAATAAATTGCATTCAAGTGAACAGACCAGAATGGTTGCCTGCAGATTGCTCCTTAATATAATTTCAGCAGAATCAAAAAGCAAAGTCACAGGCAAATAATTACTGCCAGCAGTGGTGGGACTGGCTGTCAGCAAGATGGCTTCAAATAGATGTTAAATTTTGTTTGTACTTTATGAAAAAGGGTAGCCACCGTGTATCAAAGGCTAATGGATATTTCTAAAACTGGTGATGGGGTTCAACCCACATCCCATCACACACATATGCTCAGCTTAAGTATTCGCATGTGAATACCTCAGCATGCTATGTAAGCCTGTAAGCATTGACACATATCCACAAGGCTTCCATTAAAAAGGAAAAACAAAACCAACTGTTGACCAAAGAAGCAATGAAAACACAGTGGGAGGGGAGATGCCAGTTTTCATTTATATATATTGAAACAGACTTTTATTTTCCCAAATACTAATTTGGTCATTTTGTTGAAATGGGGATGTTTAAAAAGCTAAAAGTGTCTAAAGCAGAGAAGCAAAAGAGCTCAGTTAATGTGCTGCTGATTTTCACACAAGGCTTAATGGGACATATATACCACATAAAAAAAGATGGAAAAAAAATGTTAGTGACAGTTTTCTTTTGTATTTCTGTAATTTAAGGAGATCTTTGTCGTTTTCTTCCATGAGATAGCAGTTTTGGGAATAATCAGTTTTCATGACTTCTTTTCATAGAGTTGTTGAAAGACTTTATTTCTAAAGTTGAGCTCAGACAATGTCTTTCTGTGTGCTCTGGGTAACTTACTTATTTTGCAAATATGGATCATGGTATGTTATGACATAGCTTAATGATTCCTAATAATGAGGCTCTACGCTGCAGCTAATACTACTGTCTCAATCAGACAATGGAAGAAAAAATTTTTGAGGATTTTGTCTTGCTTTAACCTTTTAGTTCAGCCCTGTAGGTGTTTGGAATGGATAATTAATACCAGCCCCTTCAGTACAAGGAACTGCATTGTTACCCATTAATGCGGCATCAAACATAGAAAAATAAGCGCACAATTGTCAAAAACTGTGTTAAATTTAAGCCACAGAGTTACCTTGCTTAAAGAAGGAAAATGCTGGAGCCACAGGAATGTCAGTGGAAATATTCACAGCCTAAAATGTATTTTCATAATGGGAAAATAAAATAGAAAATTAAATTCTAAAGTGCAGCTTTTTTCCTGGGAAAGTCACATTAATTTTACACAAATGTCTTTATTTATCTAGAATAATGACTAAACCATCCTTTCGAGGAGGAACATGAATACTGACATATCTTTTTATTGTTACTACAATGCCATAAAACTGATTTACTCAACATAGAGAGATAAAAAAAGAGAACAAAAACCAACAAAACAGAAAAATAGCAACAAAAATATTGTATCTCTGAGGGGGAAAAAAGGAAAGCAAGAGGCAGTTTTCTCTAATAAGAAAGGCAGCAATTCTGGATTTGGGATTTGTATGCTGAGTTTGATCCAAAGAATTAAGGAAGCTTTTGAAATCTTTTTTTTTATATATATCTTTGTTGATTAGTATGGGGTTTTTTGCATTGCAGAGGACTTTTTTTTTCTCTGTATAAACTAATAGTGTTGATTTTAATTACTACTGGAATTTTCACCAATGATTTAGTATTAATTGCTGATGCTATATAAAACCTATGGTTATCTAGTAATGAAAAGGTTATTTAGAAAAGTAATAAAAATGCACAACACTTTAAAGGTGTTTTATAAACAGCACCTCCTGTTTCATTTACTTTCTATAAAATTTTGATGTCAGTAGTAAAAGACTAATACCTAAAGGTGTTCACTTAAGTATTCAGGAAAACAAAAGGAGGAGTTGAGCCTAACTACTCATGACTGGTGCCTTATTCAAATTCACTTATCTTGAAGGGAGCTGAAACCAAGTACACATCTTAGTTTACCATCCTAACCTGATTTGAAGAGGGAGTGAAGAATGGCTTTAATGTTGTTTATGTCACGAGTTCCTGCTGTACAGCCATTTCCTTCATTTCTGCTGCTGTGAAAGGTTTGCACCTTAAAGACAAGGTCAGACCGAGTCCTATGACTGGAGAGGAAAAAGAGGCACTGGGAATTGCCAAGGAAGGTGCTTAGCTGTCATCAGTAGCATTTTTGTGATAATGCCAGCTAGGATGACTGGGGCTATATAGAGGAGAAAAGTATTTTCAGTCTTGCTTTGGAAAACCACTGTCAAGAGCTAGCACATCCAAGATAAAAAATGCTGGCAAACACATATTAAAACACTAAAGAGATAGCATGGGTCTTCAGGACTGCTTTGAAATGAACAAGCACTCTCAGATGGAAAGTCTTCAGAGCAGATAGTTCAGCTGGAAGTCCAGTACTGAGTTTTTGCTGGCATTACAGAACACACTGAGATGCCCATGAACCCATATCTTGGCCTGTCAGCCTGTCCCAATCCTCATAGCTCTGCTGGCCATGCTGAGACTGTGTCCCTAGGGATCTGCCATTCTGAGCTGCAGTTAATGGCAAGACTTACTTTGCAGGTTGAACCAAGAGTTTCTAACTTTTCCCAATCTATCTGAATTAATCTCTTTTCAACTTTCAGACACTGTGCAACCAACATGTCCACATGCATGGCATATAAGTGTATATAGGTTTAAAAATAAGCTTTATTTCATTTTTTAGAATACAATTGCAAAATTATCAAAGCCTTCCATTTTGCTCATACTTTATTACATAGAGAGCACCTTATTGTATAAGAAAATAATAAACTTCTATGATTTACTCCTTTGTGTTTACCTGTAACTGTATCTAGTTTCAGAACTCACGGAAGGAGCAAAGAAGTTTCATGCATCTTGAATTCTTGTCTGACGTGAATGTTTCTCAGATATGTGGGAAGTGAAATCAAAACAGATTCACCAAGCTGTACTCTTGGTGTCAACATTTGAATACACAGAATATGAGCTATGGAAAAACAGGATTATGCTCTAAATGCAATACAATAATATTTTTCTTTTTTGTACTTTTTAATGAAACCTGGAGTATCTGAATAACTTACCATGAATTCAATCCTGAAAGCATTCTAAGAAGCAAGTAGTCTTTCTTTTTTTTTTTTTTCACATCTGCAATCACTCACAGTTCTTTTACAGATTTAACAACCAAAAAGAACTTGTATACACATAATATAATAAAAAACATTCTGCTCTGTTGCAACTGGAACTTACAGAGTGACAATGGAGATAGCTGCTGAATCATTAATATAAGGAAAGAAGAGCATAAGACAATACTTTTATAATTCGATTTATTTCAGGAGCAGCATATTCTCTTAGATGCTATTGACATGCTTTAAATTATTCTCTGTATTTAAATGTCAAAAAAATAGAAGCAGCAAGTGTTGCATGGGAGTGTTAAAGAGGAACGGGGAAAGTTTACATTCAAAATATATGTTTAGCCTGAAGTGCTAGTAAAGCTTCTATTCTGTGTACCCTCAAAATCACACTATTGATTAAATAAGAATTAGTACATCCTCAATAACCACTCAGCTATCACTGCAATATCATTCAAACACTAATAAACTGACATACTATTTTCTGTGGCTAACTATAGGTAATTTTTAAATTGTTAGAAAAGTCTTAAAATTTTATTTTTAAAGAGAGAAAAATCAGTGTTTAAAGGAAAAAGTATCTCTATGCCATTCCTCCAGTGTGTGTTTTAAGTTTTGCTACACTAAAAATCAGACTGAATATCTTCCCTACTAAGGTCAGTTTAAAGACTGCCGTTCTGATATTCTTTCTGTGACTTCATTTATTGATCACAGTATAGCAGAGTCTAATTTCAGAACTGACAGCTGTAATTCTTATTTTAAAATATACTTCATGATTTTAGTCTATCAGCACATTATCTGATCTAATAAGAAAGCAGCTCCAGATTGAAACTTCTACATGAAGGTGTAGTCCTATGAAAGAGGCAGTAATTATGCTTAATGGATAATTAGACAACACCCTCAAGGGTACCTATGGGCACTTTTATACTAAGCACCTTAAGTTACCTTCTCAGTTGCCAAAACTTCACGTACCTGGAGTTATTTTTCTTGCTGCAAGGTCTGGCTTCCAGTAGCTGGGCCAAAAAAGTGCAGGGCTCCATTTGGTATTATTCCTAGATATCCTGGGGAATGCATGGAAATGGATGCCCACCTCTGGGAACTGAAAACCTCATTTGATTTGAGTAACACCTTTGACAACACTGAACATGTTGATCTGGGGTGAAATTTTAGTTAATTATATAATTGTGTTGTACTGACATGGCAGAGCCATGCACGAGGTTTTTGGGCACTACACAGGACAGAAGGGAGATATGTGCTATTCCAAGGTAACAACGGAGGATAGGCTGGGATAACCTGGGACATTTAAGACACTGCTAAATAGCTCCATTTAGGCAACAGAATTAAATCCTGGTTCTCTTTTAGTTATAATGGCGGCTTCCACATCTAAAGAGCTCTTCAGTTTGCTATACAGAGGCATCTAGGTCTTTTTAAGAAGACCTTAAAAACAGTTGCTGGAAGTTATTACAAAGGACGTATAGAGGACTTATGCCTTTCAGAAGCAACAGCTGGAAACCAGGCAGATTACTGTAAGCTTTAGTAGCTGTAAGATTCAGTGATTATTTGGATAACTAAATTTGGCCCCTGCCTCACACACTGATATTAAAATGTATATATCCTGAACTTTGAATTAGTTGTAATCATTTGAGAGTTCCTAATGCATAATAAACATCTTCATAGCACAATACAGGGGACATACAGAGAGCCAGACCTTTCAAGAAGACTCTTGTTACATCCATGCAAAATGGCCCGAGACATCTCAAGGAGCACTAGGTGTTTAAGTGTAGGCAAAGGAATCAAGTATGACATTCAGAATATCTGAAATATTGCTCTAGCCATCTAAAGGAAATCTAAACCAAATTAGTTGAATTACGCCTTTGTGAGCCTCACTCTCTCTTTTTACTTAAAGGAAACCAAACTTCCTTATCTTACATATGCACATGTAAAGATGAGTGAGATTAATCATGTTTCTAATGCGAATGAGACATCATTTGCAGAAATTATTCCAGGTTACGATTTGTTTCTATTCCTGTGGTTATTAGTTGCACTAGAAACTCCATGTAAGTAAATGTTGAGATAAATTACCCATAAATAAAACACTTCAGCCAAGAAATAAGGTTCGTTATTCATATGTTCTTGCTATGTTCTTGCAAGAAATGTGATTTTATTCTTCCTCTGAGTTGTATCAAGACAATTTAAGAGAGTAATGAAAAGACAGACCTTGAAGAGTTTAAGGAAGAATGAAATGCATGTTCTTCTCAGAAAGGTAACAGGAACAGATGTATTTGTGAGAAAAAGGAGCAGTAACCACAGAAAAACAATCATACCGACTGCTAATTTTGAGAGTGGCAATGGAAGTTATAAGATAATAAATGCATAGAAATACAGGGGAATCAGTGTTCAGTGATAAGGAGCAAGGACTGGATACTGCCATGTCTGAGACAAAACTTTGTAGAGTTGTATTTGAGAAGAGCAACTCAGTAGCTTAACCCATGTGAGAGGAAACATTGAAGATTTAGTAGCAGAAAAAATGTTAATGTACTGCATGAATGGCTTATATTTTTTCTTTACCTTTTCCTTTGTTATAAAGCTTTCATGCAAATTATTTGTGAAATAGGCTTTCCAATCTTGAATGATCTTTTGCAGCAATATACAATTTCAATTCTCATTTTACATTGTTTTTTATACATTTAGTTCTGCTGATGAATTTGCCTGAGCTGAACATCTTTAATATTCTTTAATCCTATTTCTGTAAAAGTTCTTATACCAAATATTGACTAGGTTAAATGATTAGTTGTCTCCAATTACTTCAACTGCAGTTATACTTTCTTTAGAAAATTTATTAGAACTTCTTACAAAGTGGCACACAAATTCATTTTCCAATGTAGTTTCTAATTTCAATAAACTTTCAAATATTTTTGAAAGGATCTCTTGTTCTTTTCTTCGGAAATTCATTATGATATATTGTGAAAAAAATTTGAGATCTTTGAGAATGCGATAAAGTAAAAAAAATGTTTTAAGTAGCACATTTCAACAATAGTGGAGGTTTGACTCATTCTTAGAGAATTATAATGGGAGAATCATTAGAAATAGAAATAGAAAACGCTGATGGTTTTAAATCATCAAAGATCCAGGACTGAGAGGAAGAAAAGCTTAATTTTTTCAGAATTGCCAGTCCTTTATTTTTGTTTTACTCTTCTGTTGAATTCACACACAAAATAAAGCAATTCATGTGTGAATGAATAGATATGCTTCCTGTATATAAACTAATCCACTTAGAAAACTAAAGTGGGAAGATGATAGTCCAAAAATATATGGATATAATTCAAAGACATCTTTCTTTCATTTTTCCATTCTAAAACTATGCACTGTTTCCAAAGTCCTTCTATGAAAATTCTATGCAAAATCTTGAAAATGTTATTTTTAAGCTTTCCACTTCAGTTTCCGTCCAATCACGTTGAGTCATTGCATTAATGAGGCACTGAGCCCATGGTGGGCACACTGCTACTGCAATGCAGTGCCGTGCTATGGAGCACAAGAGTTTAGAGAAGTTTGGAGCACCACTCTGTTAGCTTGGATGTAGGATCAGGTTTATATAATACCCTGACTTCCACCTTGGTGACAATTTGCTTAACAAAGTCAAGACCACATCCATCTCAAGACACATCCTAACACACAGATTAGCTTAACTGCCCAAACACCAGTCAAAACCATTTCTATCTAAGCAGGGATGTCTAAAAAAGAAATTTCTTCTTCAGGTATAATGACTAAAATTTGCTTCAAATATCACACCAGTACCAGAATGCACTGAAAATCTCTTATTTATTTTACTATAGGGGTTCTTAGAAATCCTAACCATACTGTTCTGTAAATTATAAACATACACATGCTTCCATAGTCCTTGTACATCATCTTCATCCAGACCATGGAATAGGGACAGGGAACTCCCCATATTTTCCTCAGAAACAGGTTGCACACCAGTTCCTATCCCAGGAGAGGCTACAGTAGAATCAGCCTAACAATATCAAACTCATCTATTGCTTGTGATTCTTTGTCTTCTTGACATTGTTGTTCTGTTTCAAATTATTTACTGAGTAGCCCAAAGGAGATTAGCAATTGGGCACTAGTTATATGTTTTTCTAGGTTTCTAGTGACTGAAGAGCTCTATCTTTTTGATGGCACAGTAAATTGCATAAGGGTATTTTAATAACAGGAGTCTGAAATATAAGATACACAAAATTCTTCCTTTCATTCTCAATAAATATATATTCAAGAAAAACAAAACCAAAAACCATGTGACCAAAGCGGAAAACTCCTCATCACCACATACTTAAAATATTTCCTTGTATCAGAATATATCTGTAAAGAAATAACTTAATGAATAAATGTTCTAATACATTTGTCACTCACAGTAAGTAACTGATAAGCCCCCTTCCCCCTTAGGATCAACAGCATTGAAGTGGTTGTCTAGTTTCAGTCATTTGGTGAGAGGGGAAAAAAAACTTTAAAAGACTGTTTCTTTTCAAGGATTTTCATTGGTTCTGAAAAGGTATTTTTGCTCAATGTATCAGCTTCTTTTAGGAGGGTTTCAGGAATTAATTACTTAAAAGATTTTTTAATTTATTTTATACTACTATTTTCTGGTGTGAATAAAGATCTATCTTTCTTTACTTCAGTACAAGAGAAATGAAAGCTCTATAAGCCATTTTGAGTTTGTTTTCAAGCCATATAGTAACAGGACATTTTGCAATCTACCAGGAGACAAACAATCTGCTCATATTCCCGATAAATGAACAGAGTGATCTTTAAGAACTCCTGGGTTACCATGGATACCATGTAGTCTAAGTCACATTGTTTCTGCATTAAAAATCAGTTTTCACAATTGTTAAACATAACAGAAGCATAGTTTTTTGGGTTTTGGTTTGTTATATTTTTCTTTTTTTTGTCTTTTTTTTTCTTTTTTTTTTAACCACAAAAGGCATACCAATACTAAAGGTAGGGGAAAAATTGCTACTCACCGGTAGTCATTTACAACTTGGCATCTTCATCAGCTGAGCTGTCTTCGTTAGTTGCTGAGTGATAATGATTTCATTTTATGCAATTCTACTTTGAACTACTAAAGGTTACTATGGAAACCTCAACTCTTTTTCCCTCTTCACATTCTTTGAACAGGTAGTAAGTCTCGCTATGTGGGGGAAGTGGCACTGAAACATTACTTGAAAATCAGCTCCAAATTGCTTTTGCCATTCATGAGTCAATGTGAAACTAAGACTTTTCAGACAGTCTGGTAGAAGAGCAAAATATTTTAAAAACCAAAAAAGTTCGAATCTTTAATATCTGCCAAACTTCTGGGGTTTGACTCACTGAAATTTCATCCTTGCTTGATTATGATGGTGAATATAAATTATTCCAGCATTAATCAACATAATAAAGTAACACAGGATTTATTCCCACATGGTTGCTCTTTTCAGTTTTTTTTTAATTTTTCAACCCTGGAACTGAAAAAGACTTTTTATTTTCTTTTGATTCCTTTGTGTAAATCATGTTAAATTAATTATTAAAACACAAACAATTGATACAGTTAGATAGTTTCATCACCTCCAATTTACTTCTAACATTGTCATTAGTTTTTTCTCCAGAATTCACAATGTCTAATCAGAACATCTGAGTGGGTTTCTAATTTGTCTCAACCTAAAACTCAGTTCATAATTTAGAATATTGACGGATTTACTTTCAGGCCAATCTCTGATTTGGCCATCAAATTATTTAATTCTTTATATATTACAATCTAGTTCTGTGCCCCATCCCTAAGCAAGCAAGCCAGTCAATGATGTTGGACTCTTGTTTGTTTATATTTCTTCATAGTCATGAAGAAGAAAAATTCTAGAATTTTGCTTCTTTTCTTGAGTTTTCTGGGTTTTGTTCTTTACTTAGGTTTATCTGCTTTGATTGGAAAACTTCCAATACCAAAATTAAACACACAGAAATAAAGACAGTAACAAATCTTTGACATTTCTGTAAGAATTTTGACTGCCAAAACTTATTTTAGTATTTTTAAAATATTTTAATTAGACATTAATAAAGACTTTACTTGACTTTTTAATTTGCATTCAAAATGGAATTGAAGGGCAGAAGAGATCAGAGTCTGCTTTGCCAAGAACAGATGTCACATTGTTTGTCTCCCAAATTTGCTTGAGCAATATCCAAATATAAATCATTTTGTTCTGCTACATCAAAACCTTATCCTTCTTCAACAACATCAATGAACACTACATTCAAATACATATATCTTATGTTTTCTGTTCATTTTGTCTAGTACACCTGGACCAATGTATAATTTTTGTTAATATTTGAAAGACAGTTTTTTGCATGGGCATTCAGATTTGGGGAAGCTTTTAAGAGACACGAAAATTCTAGACACATTTATCTCCACTTTTTCTTTCAATTTTAGTGAAAGCACAGTTTCAAAATCAATATAAATTGTTATCTTAAATAGTTTTAAGTGGTTTCTATTTTTTCTTTTTTGACCTGCCAGAAAACCAAATCCTCATATGTATGCAGACAAAAATGCTCTTTCTCTAACATTTATTCAATCTCCTCTTTCATTAACTCTTTTTGGATTTTTTGTTGATGATTTGCTTTTTAAAAGATATCTAAATATCATAATTTAAAACTCCATAACCAAAACCAGAAGAATGGTCCCCTTTGTTTTGTCTTTTCTTCAATATCTCATAAATTCTGGTGTGGCACCTACTCTTAGAAGTGCAGAAAAATTCATACATGGTAGTTCTGGTTCTCTAAAATTATTAATGTTTTGATAAGCACACCACGTCACATCAACACACTTTACATGATATTTTAACAGCTTTGTATGAGCACGCTGCTACATTGAGTTTCCTGACCTTTGATTATTATCTATAAAATGTTATAAACAACTTTATTTAAAGGAAGTCTTGAGTTTTTAGTAGTGTTTTTAGAACAGATAAGAGCACATTCAGTCATGAATTTAAGAAGGATCATTATATGAAGAATAAGTATTACATACTATTTAATACAATGATACTAACACTGAAGGCAATAAAAAATTGGTGGACTTGGCAGTGGCAACATTATTGTTACAATCGTACTTGATGGTTTACAGGACCTTTCCAACTGAAATTATCTCCAATTCTATAAAAAAAAGAAATTTATTTTACTGCATTTTGTATATTATCAAGCATCCCATCAGCCTCCCTGCCCACCCATGCTTGTATGTTTACATAATCATATAAAAATCAATTTAATTAATAAAAAAATAGCTCTAAGAAATCTGAGGAGATAAACTTTGAGATGTTTGAATTTTGGTCTAGAAAGACTAGTTATTTACATTTAGCCCTTGTCACACTTCAAAATGATTAATTTCCATATATTGGAATGCTGTGTGAAAATACATAATATAGTCTATATTAATTCACTTCCTCAGGAATTGAAGCTGAGGAAGAAGACAACTGTGAGATGTGGAAAAAATCATAGTAAGATCAGTTCTTCTTTAAACTCAGCATTTATGTGACAGATTCCTTGACAGCCATAGGGCTTTTGTAATCAATAATTTTCTGCCTTTTTTTTTTAAATAATAGTGAAATAATTTAGTTGATACCATCTGTCTTCAATGGATTCTAGTCAATACCATAGGTACAGCAACAGATAGTCAATATTATCTACAATATTTTCTTCCTGTAGGCCTGAATGTTGGTAGTAACTTTGAATACCAGGAGATAGGAGTTTATGATGCAGCTGTTATCTACATTTTCCATATCAGCTTTCTAGTTAAATTACTCACCTGTGCTGGCCCATGTTAAGTAGGAAAAATCTACACTGTGAGCAAGTGTTTGGCACTGGTAGGAGAAATTCCACAGCTCCTTCTGTTACTGGCACAAGGCATGAAGACTTCTAGAGAAGAAAAGAAAGACAAAGAATGCTATGAATCAAGCATATGTTTACCATCTAATATAGCATTTCACAATTGGGAGTGACAGACCTGGAGGTCCTAGGCTGCCTTTGTATTTTAAATTAGAATGAAACTACCAGTAGTAAGGGTAAAAGATCAAGATTTCATCACTTACTGCCAAAGTGTGGATCGACATCCAATGACAAAGAGTATTTTTTTTACTAGTCATGGTAGTTGTGAACATCTTTGTTTACAGTCATTCTTAAGCAAAAGTAGCTAGGCTGAACACATAATAATTTCAAAAAGCTTCTTCTTTTGGTCCTAGAGAATAATAAAAAAAAAAAAACAAAACAAAAAACCCCAAACCAAATCAAACTAAAAAAAGGCCAAAAATGAAATTCGAGTGTTCCACTACAAAGAGCACTTCTACTTTACTTTTTCCTCATATTAGACTTTTGCATTTGAATTTTATTTTCTGGTTGTCTGATTCCTTATAATTATGAAAGGAAAAGTGTATATCTACTTGAAAAAGCCTGCATGATCTTCAGTTACCATTTTAAAAAAGCATCCCATTATGTAGGTCAGATACAGTTATTTTTTTTACTTTTGACAAGTCTTTCATTTTTCATCATTAGTACACCTTTTGCTGTAAGGACATTGATCTTAAAAAAAAACACTTCCATACTCCCTTCACTTGTTATTTTACTACACATCCTGTTTGAGGTCACCAACACTAGATAAAGCAATGGCTGTGCTCATTTGATGCCACTATGATTAAAAAAAAACCCACAAAAAACCACAAAAAAACCCCCAAACAAACAAACAAAAAAAAACACCCTTTTAAAGTAATTGCCTGTCCCAGATAGTTAATCTTTTGTTGAGTGTAAAGACTGTCATTGTGGGAGTAAATTCTTAATGTGTACCTTAAAAAGTCTGTAAGTGGCTTTACAGATACCATTACAGTGATGGCTGGTATAGAAATTAATGGGATAGATGACTATATGGATGGCAATTCCTAGAGTATATTGGTCTTTAATGAGAATTTGATTAAGGAACACACTGAACTCTTGCTGCAAGTTGTTTCCAAACTGTTTACCTCCTGTGGCAATGTTTCAGTAAAGAGGACAAGCTGATGGAAGATCTTTTGCAGTTCAGTGGTAATCAATGCAGGGAGAAAACAGCTCGAGAGAAATTTGAAAGAACTGACAGTGGGTTGAAAGAATTAGATGATAGAAATCATAGAAACAGATGGAAGAGCATGAAAGCATAAAGGAATGAGAAGCCTTTAAATTCCAATTACAAAGAAATGAAAGATCAGTATGATTATATACAAATATTAGTCAGTTGCTTTTGTTCAATCTGACTTGACACATGAATGACATTTATTCAACCCTCTGCTGTCTTTTCAACAACAAAACTCATATAGATTTTGGTGCATTTATTGATATTCTTTCTCTTTCAATATTGCAATTACAGTCATTAACTTACTCGTGGGAAATGGTGAAATGCTGCTCCACAAATATGTGCAAGTAGAGGTTTGCTTTGAAGTTGGACTACAGACTATCCAGGATGCATGGGTACTTTGCTTTGTTTGTCATATATGTGGGCAGATCTTCCCCTTAAGAACTTCATATGGACTCCTGCTATAACGTCACCCTATTATGAAGCTTTAACCTTAGAAACAATGTTTTACATGTATCAAGTGGGTTTTTTTTACCTTTTTTATATTCTTCCCAGCTAAAATTTTGGAAAAAAAAAATGCATAATTTCTCTCTAACATTTCTCATGTGAATACCAAGATCCTGAAATTATCTGAGATTGATAAACTGCTAAAAGTACAGATTTCACAATATCTTTGATAGGCAGTTATTTTGTAACCTTAAAATATTAATTTAGCTAAGCCATTTTATATAAACTAGATGAAAAAATGCAAAGAGTATTGTCATTGTGAAGTGTAGTTTTATGTAGAAATCCAAAATTTATCACACTCCTTTTATAATAGTTTTGAAAAAAGATATGAAAGCTGCTTTTCCCAGGCAAAGAATAACATGATTATGAAAATTGCCTAAGTTGTGCTGATGTTGGTTTTCTGACAATGCTAACATTCCTTTCTTCTCTTCTATTTTTTTCCTTAAATTTTCTTTTCCTTTT